>CM022299.1:610975941-611173059 GCA_011799875.1 Thinopyrum elongatum | reverse complement strand
TATATATATCAACCCTCTTGATTTTTTTACTTCTTAATTTTTGACTATTGGATCAAGCCACATACATATCCCCCATGCATGCATTGTATATCAGACCGAATAAAAAGTAGAATCGTTATACATCGGTCAACCATGTCACGATATAGATCGTCGGATTCCACTATTTGGATATTGACCACCTGCTTACATACCCCCACCCACCCCCCAATGTACCACCGTTTAATTAAGCTTGTTGGTCCTTTGTCATTTGTCAGTATGGAAGGAACCGCATGCCATTTTCTCAATATCATTGGTATACTCTTTTTTGCTCATCAGCGGATCTTTTGGGCATTTAAATTTGTTATTTTTTTTCTTTCACAAAGTCCAATCCCTACGTTAGAATCAGTTTTAACTGCTGAAATAGAATCTAATTGTGCTTATTTACGGGCTAAATTTGCAAAAGTTGAATTAACTAATAGAGAAATTAAATTAATTTTGCAAAAAGGCTGTTCATAAATCTAGAAAGAATTGGTCTAAGAAACTAGATGATGCAATCTAGGCATATAGAATTGCTTATGAAAATCCTATGGGAATGTCCCCTTTTAAAATGGTTTATGAAAAAGCATGCCATTTACCAATTGAGCTAGAACATAAATCCTATTGGGCAATTAAATAGCTTAACTATGATTTGAAACTTGCTGAAAAAAAGAGGTTATTTAATATGAGTTCTCTTGATGTGTGAAGAACAGAAGCTTATCAAAACGCCAAGTTGTTCAAAGAAAAAGATAAAATATGGCATGATAAAAGGATTTAGAAATGGCATTTTAACATTGATGTTAAAGTTCTTTTGTACAAGTCTCATTTTAGACATTTTGCAGGCAAACTTCTTTCCAAGTGGGAAGGTCCATATATCATCGAAGAAGTTCACCATTCCAGAGCTATCAAGATCAATAACGCCGAAGGAGATAAACCGAAGGTGGATAATGGGCAAAGATTAAAACATTATACTCTAGGTAATCCCATTAACATAGATTCAGACATTATTCAAGTAATTATACCGGAAGAATGCATAGAAGAAACTATCCATGAAGCCTCCAGAACCCCGTAAAAGGAATAGGTATGTCGTACGGTAAGTAGACTGACTTTAAAATTCATAAAATAATAATATATCTGTCAGTTTTGGAATATTTAATATTTTTTAGGAAAAAGAAGGAGCCTAGGGTGCACCAAGGGCCCACACGCCCTGGTGGCTCCCCCTAGGGTGCGCCGTGTGGCTATGTGGGGACCCCGTACACCTTCCCAACTCCGTCTCTTTCCTGTATGCTTGGTTCGCACAGAAACAAATTCCTATAAATTCCCCTCGGATGTTTTAATATACGTATCACAAGTTTTCCTCCTGTTTTTGTTTCGACCTTGTTTTTGCCAGGGTTTCGGGAGCTAGATCGCTATGTTGTCGCCAAGCTCCCAAAGGATTAGTTCTTTGAGAAGGTCAGCAACCCTTATCTCCCAGGGGTTATGATGTATCCCAAAACCTTGGAGTATAGGGATGGGGTGTTGCACATCAAGGATCTTGAAGGGCCCAAGAAGGAGGGAGAAGAGAAGGCTAGGCTCAGGGACGTGGAGCAAGAACTCTTCAAGTGCCAGAGGATGGTGGAGCGTGGACTAGATGCAAACCACACCATGATCACGGAATTGCTCCGTGAGCAGAAGTGGGAGAGTGCCAAGACTTGGGAGGCAATTGATCGCCTCCACATGAAAGTTGGAGACCTCCAAGCTCAAATTTATGATCTGCATAATCAAAACTATGAGTATGGAACCAAGTTCAAGATGATGGGTTTGGCTGCAAATTTCAAGATCCCGGAGACCACCTTATCTTTTCTTGATGGATAACATATGCCTTGGAAGAAGGATAACACGCGCGTTTCATCACCACTACCATCACCCAAGAGGGAAACTTGAGTACTTTGGTATGGGCACCACCCTTGGCATATCCCAAGCTTGGGGGAGGTGCCCTAGTATCGTATCACAACCTTTATCATTATTATAATCTATTATTGTGGTTTAGTAAAAGTTTTAGTATGAAATAGATTGCAATGTGTGCTATTGCTACTTCGTGTTTTTGTTGTATCCCTTGGTGAGAGTATCTATAATAAAGAATAGCATGAGTACCTTGTTTTCTTTTTCTTTATTGTGTATCCTAGCATTGCAATTCAATTTCATATGCTGATCTGATTGGAAGTAGCGTCTTCACATTGGGTTTAGGAAGTAGAATCTATTGAAATTTAACAAACACAACATTGGTCATTTGAAAAATTCATGAAAGATTAGGACAAGGAAGAAAAATTCCACGTGCAAATATACTATCTTGGACATATTTTATGATTGTGAACCCTCAATGAATATTTTCACACTTGATCAAATAGTTGATGTTGGACAAGAAAGACAATTTAATGAGTTATGTTTATCTATATTTGCATAGAAGTTATATTGTCATGGATGGTCAACATAGGAATTCCGCAGCCGATGAACGGTTGGATCTTCCAAAATATTTCTGAGCTGGCCGCTGTACCCCTCGCCACAAATTCGTCCAGATTTCCGTCCAGTTCAATAGGGCTCCGATGTATCGCAGATTGCCGGAGATTCCTACATCGGAATAAGGCGATATTTTACAGGGTTGTTGCAGACTCAATTTTGGACAATTCCACCAAACAAATTGTCAAAGCGACGTTCGAGGAGACGGGGACGGCGAATGCAAATCCGCTGTCCAGAAAAATCTGCACAGTCCCCCGAGGGCAATGTTGACGTCGAGCCCCCACGCTTCATGGATGATTTCACCATGATCTTGATAGAGATCGGAGTTGAAGTTAACGAGGGCGCCCGTCCGATCTTGACGATCCGACGCGGCGCGCAATCCTCGGTCAAGCTGAGGTGACCAGTCGAGCCGGCGAGGAAGGTGCCGATGTCGACGATGAAGCTTGGTTCCGACGTGTAGATCACACTGGAGCCGATCTGAATTCTCATCGCACCGCACGACTGCCAACAGGGACTTGTATGAGCCACCAATGTCACTGCTAAATCCAGCATATCTCGAGGTAGGGGTCCTAAGCTAGGCATCTTGGAGTGATGGTAACATGGACACATGATTTTAACCAGGTTCGGGCTCTCTAGAAGAGATAATACGCTACGTCGTGCTCTTGATTGTATTGATATGTGCGATAGTACATAGTACAGGTATCTACCACGAGATTGTTGATGTAAGTTGTAATGTAATCATCTATTGACTGGTATGACCTCTGTTTATATAATGTACCGGAGGCCCGGGATAGCAGGAGTCCTCGTCTTGTACGGTAAGTTTTATGGAGTCTTCCTTGTATACGTAATGGGCTGCCCGAAGAAGCCCATTAGTGGACCGCCGTGGGGGTCCTCAGCCCGACGCACCTGATCGAGAGATGACGTGGTAAGTACCACCTAGTTCAGGACACCATCACGGAGGTTCCGTGTTCAGTCCCCACCACATGCAAAAAAAATTGAGAATTTTCACTATTTCAATACAGATATCCACTTTTCGCTGGTGGGCCTGCCCAGTTTGCGTTCTATAGGAGGTCCCGTGAAACCAAACCACACCATGGTTGTTGCACGGGCAATGACTGCCAGACGGGCTTAGCTCCCCAGTAACGGAGCTTAGGCCATAATCTTGGTGGACAAATGGACAAGGAGGGCAAGAAAAACAAGTATTGGACAGGTTTTTGTAAAGATTTAGCCCATTTAGCAAGCGGTATTCAGAAGAAGAAAAATCTTGAGCTAGGAGGCAGTGGCCCAGGATGGCCTTGCCAAAGCTCTGTCATTGTAGCTAGCTCACAATCTAATGGGGGAACGATGGTGTCTCGACTTGACGCTTGCACCATTGACGCAATGTCTTGCGGGTTGAGGATGGGGGAAGGTAGCTAGAGCGACAACAAAGTTTATATAGAGAGTAAGGAATCACAATGTGCTCTATATATGTATATGAAATCGAAAAGAAAAGTATAACATGCGAACACTGGTGAGTATAAAATTAACCAGTACCAAGAAAAAGGTAGTGCAGATTTAGAAGGATATACAAGTGCTGCGCCGCATCCAAAGTTGTTAAGCAACGACATATGTATACGTTTTAGGATGTAAAACGAACTAAAAATCAAAAAAGGATATAAAACCAGCCAACGAACGAAGAGCATCTACGTGTACACGCTGGTGTTCGAAACTGATTAAAAGAGAGCTGTTTCCCGTAGCCCATTTTTGGCACCTCATTAAACCTTCCACCGGCCGGAGCGCAGCCGCGTCGCCGGAACATGAGCAGGAGAACCTACAAATATCGGTCCATTCCCCATCGACCCATCACCCCTTCCTCGCTCCTCTCTTGCTAGCTTCTCTTCTCAGGCCAGTCATCCATCGCCTCTTCTCCGGCCGGCCCGTGCAAGAGCAACCAAATAACCAGAGCAACCATGGCGGCAATGACGGTGCGCGAGGTGTTGTACATGTACAGCGTCGCACGGCAGGCATACGACCGGTTCTTGTCCGTGTGCGGCAGCCCAGAGAAATCCCAGAACGCGGTGGCGCTGCTGGTGTGGCTGGACCAGGGCACCATCTCCGCCATCCACCACGTCCCAGCCATGGCGCCCGACGCCGTCGCCGTCGTCGCAGAAGAGGCCAACGCCGTCCTCGAGTGCCTCCGCCACCAGGAGCCCGCGCTCCCGCCCATCCCGCTCATCTCTGCGCTCTGCATGAAAGGCGGTGTCCGCATCGAGCCGGGCTTCTTCGCCATCGACCAGGAACTCATCGTCCGCGGCGTCGCCCACTTCCTCGACGGTGCCGGCAAGTTCGTATTCGACGACTGCCTGCACGTCCTGCTCCGGAGGTCCGAGACTGGGCTGATGGTCAACCCGCCGGAGCTCATGGCGCCCTACACCTCCCAACCAGTGGCCATGCCGGAGGACTGCCGCTCCATGTTCATCACCTTCTCCAAGGGAAATGCCCTCCACCGTGAGGAGATCTTCGAGTACTTCAGGCAGTAAGTGTGCACATAGAAACACTACTAGATGTCTCGATCATTTACCAATTACAATTAAGTTTATACAAATGGATCTAAGATGTGCCTGCATGATGCATGATGCATGATAATTGGAACTGGATCATGTTTGATGATTGGCATTCGTGCGTGGGTGCAGGAAGTGGGGTGACTGCGTGGTAAGGGTGCTGATGGAGAAGACCAAGGGAGGCCACATGCCAATGTACGGCCGGATCATCTTCAAGACAGAGGCGATTGTGAAGCTCGTGCTCAACGGCGAGAGGGTCGTTAAGATCTCCATCGGACAACGTGAGATTTGGCTCCGCAAGTACGTCCCCAGGCCAACCAACGCTGCCGCCTGATCCACGATTTCATCCATCGTCGTCTCGTCTATGCTCTATGCTCATGCTAGCTAGCCGATTGAATTGCAAAAAACTGCCACAATTGAGTCAAAGTTATCAGTGCTTCAGGAAAAAACCACCACAAAACATGCAGTTTGATGACTATTTTTTTGCAATTTACTCTAGCTAGCCAGATCTACCAATCGATTTGTAAGGTACCATTTCAAAATGGATTTTGTATTGAAATTAAGCGGAAGAAACTAGAAAAAATTGTGTGAGCTCATCATCTAACTCGGTATACTTCGTATTCGCTCCCAAAATTGTGGCGCAAAAATGTTCTTTGTTTCGATATTTTAACTACACATGTGAGACCAAACAAAAAGCTCAACTGCTACATAATGGTCACCCATGTCCCAACGTAGATCCTTCTGCCTCCTGCCCCGTTCTTTTATTTGGAGATGAGCACCTACATTCGCCATCCCACAACCCTCCGATTCTTCCCGTCCATTTCAACTTTACTTTAGTCCTCTGTCTATATATTTATTGTTGTTTCTTTCCATTTCTCGGCGTGTGACACCTCATTGGGAGCCACGTACCATTTCCAGTCCATGGAGAGAGACATGCCTAATTATAAGCTTGATGCTCCATTGCTGGCATGGAAGAAACCACTGACATTGGTTGAATATACTTCCATTTCTTTCCAAATCGTTGGTGCACGGAAAGTTGTAGTTTTTTATTTCATGGTTCATATATACGAGCAACCTTGGTTTTACTTCTTATTTTCGACTGTTGGGTCAAGCCACATGCATTGTCCTATTTCTATACTTGCAGGTGCTTTATCTTATGTTCTATACTCGCATACACCTTCCGAAAAGTTGGTACAATGCCGTTTAGTTGTTTGTGCTTGAGGCAATTTAAGAGAAATAAAGAGCTGCATGATACTGAACAAAAAACTTGTTGCTCCTTACATTTGGTGGCACTAGTTTGATCGCCTTATTGGAGAAACCATGTGACATCATTGTCTTGCTTGCCAGCTTGGTATCCTTCGCTTCCTCCCCACAAAATCTTGGTGTGCAATATTTTCTTATTTTGATTTGAAACTGCATATCATCCAGAAAAGCATAGCACTACCATTATACAACAGTCAACCATGCCGTAGATCCAGGTTCCACTGTCTGGACATTAACCACCTTTTGCATATACCCCCAGCCAACATAGCCCTGTCTAATTAAGCTTGTTACTCCTTTGTCAGTATAGAAGGAATTGTGTGTCATTGTCTTATTATCCTTCGGTTTCCTTCCCAAATGGTTAGTGGCTTAGTGCACGTACGTTGTAGGTTTTTAATTCACACTGCATATTTACGAGCGCCCCACATTGTCCAGTGTTTCAACTAATAGTGGAATAGTTTTTCACTATTCGGTCAAGCCACATGAGACATGCCCAAGTTGCATCATATGTTTTGGACACTGATAAGTACCACATGTGTGGCACGAAGCAATTCCGCCCTGTTGTTTTTTGATGGCAAGTTTAGTTACCCGAGAATGGCAACTTTAGTTACCCGAGGATGAAATTAAGGGGAAGAAACTAGAAAGGATTGCTTGAGATTTGAAGAAAAAGTTTCTTGCCTCTTACTTAATTTGGTAGTGAAGTAACAATTTGACGACATCATCGTCTAGCTGGGTATACTTCGCATCCGCTCCCAAAATCTTGGCGCAAAAATGTTCTTTGTTTCGATTTTTAACTACACATGTGAGGCCAAACAATAATCTCAACTTCTACATAACGGTCACCCGTGTCGCAACGTAGATCCTTTCGCCCCCTGCTCTGTTCAGATATTTGGAGATGAGCACCTACATTCGCCATCCCCCAACCGTGCCCCCCCCCCCCCCCCCCTCTCTGATTCTCCCCGTCCATTTCAAGTTTACTTTAATCCTCTGTTTATATATTTATTGTTATTTCTTTCCTTTTCTCACCACGTGACACCTCATTGGGAGCCACGTGCCATTTCCACTCCATGGAGAGAGACATGCCTAATTATAAGATTGATGCTCTCGATTGCTGGCATGGAAGAAACCACTGACATTGGTTGAATATACTTTCATTTCTTTCCAAATCGTTGGTGCATGGAAGTTGTAGTTTTATATTTCATAGTGCATACATACGAGCACCCTTGATTTTACTTCTTATTTTCGACTGTTGCGTCAAGGCACATAAGGACATACCCCACATGCATTGTCTTATTTCTATACTTTCATGTGCTTTGTCTTATGTCCTATATTCGCATACACCTTTTTTCCAAAAGCTGCGCCCAATTTGTTTTTACAATGTCGTTTAGTTGTTTGTGCTTGAGGCAATTTAAGAGAAGTAAAGAGTTGCATGATACTGAACAAAAAGTTTGCTGCTCCTTACATTTGGTGGTATTATTGTTTTATTGGCGAAATCATGTGAGACCGTTCCCTAGCTTTCGAGCTTGGTATCCTTCGCTTCCTCCCACAAAACCATGGCTCGCAAAATTTTCTGTTTTTTATTTGAAACTTCATATCAGCCCCAAAATGATAAAAAAAAACACAACCATTATACAAAAGTCAACCAAGTCATAGATCCTGGGTTCCATTATCTATACATTGACCACCGTCTTGCATACCCGCCCCCCCCCCCCCCCCCCCCCCCCCCCCCCCCCCCCCCCCCCCCCAATCCAACATAGCATTGCCTAATTATGCTTGTTGCTCTTTTGTCCGTATGGAAGGAACTGTGTGCCATTGTCTTAGTATCCCTACGTTTCTTTCCCAAATGGTTAGTGCATGTAAGTTTTAGGTTTTTGCTTCACATTGCATATTTATGAGCACCCCGCTTTGTGCACACTATTTCAAATAATAATGGAATAGTTTTTGACTATTGGGTCAAGCCATGTGAGACATGCCCAACTTGCGTCGTATGTTTTATGTAATTGGATGTCTGATTGTTGCTTCCTTGCCGCCACTGAAGAAACTGCATGTCACCTAGGTATCTTTTCCTTCCCGTCCAAAAACCTTGGTGCACAAAATTTAAAATTTCTATTTGAAACTGCATGTCAAATAGAAGAGAAAGCATAATTGTAACACAACGGCCACCCATGTCGTGACATAGATCCCCCGGTGCCATTTGGACATAGACCACGCCTACATATGATATGTTATGATCCAAATTCATATGGGGGCTAATTCTGACGGAGTGGAGCGGAGGCTTGCCATTGGGAGGCTTGGGCCACGTGGGGCTATGGATCAGTATCGACCTAGGTGACCACTACTAAGTTCTCAAAAAAAAGGTGACCACTACTTTATATATACTTTGTGAGCCACCACGCAGGATAAGATCATCGTTGTAAATCCCCGGCATTTGTAACCTCTCTATATATAGTGATGTTTGACTGGCTGGCAACCATGGTTTTTCCCCTTCTCATTGGAAGGGTTTCCATGTTGAAATCTTCAGCCCCTCTTTGCCCATTGGATCTTCTTCACTCTCTATTTCCTATCGTGGCTCTAACAACATAGACCTTCCTACAACGTCCCACCTCCTCACCATCTATTTTGTCTTATGCTATTCCTCTCATTGTTCAAGTTCTTACTTGTCTTTTCTGGGTGTGTGACACCTCATCTGCGGCCAACGTATCACAACTATAAAATCACCTTTTACTTATGGGCACCTAAACCCCTCCATTGGCAGGTTTAGCGCCTATAACTACTATCCTACCAATGAATGATTGGGTCTCCATTGATGGGCACGTTGTTCGTTTGCAGAGAGGATACATCACTATCGAGTGAAAATTTTATACCAAACAATGGTGACTTGGTATACTCTTTTTCGTCCATCGGTGCTGATTTTTGGGAGATTTAAGTCTAATTTTTTTCATGAAGTCTAAAGCATGCATTTACATTAATAATAGCTGCTGAAATAGAATTGAATTGTGCTTGTTTATGGGCTATACATGCCATACTTGAACTCTTTAAGAAGGCCCGAAGGGTGATAAATGTTGGTATCTACTGTACAAAATGATAAGTTATTTAGTATGAATGTGTATACCAAAACATGAAGCTTATATCACTATTATGTTGAAGGAAAACAATTTCATGCAGTCGGCAATTTCAAAAATTATGAACTTAAAGTTAAGCTTTTTAAGGTTTAAGGGTGGCAATAAGGTGTTGAGGATAAGGAAAACAAGAGGGCCAAAACCACAAAGCTTGGGTATGCCTCGACATCCCCTATACCTCAATTATACCTTTTATGATCTTCTTGACCCTATGTTTTTAATTTATGACCATATTATGTTCGATGTCTTAGATAATAGATTTTTTCTTTACTATTAGTATTAATAATAAAGACACAATACTGAAAAAATGAGAGAGATGCATGCATGGCTATGAGTTATCAAGTTATACTATTGCTCTCTAGTAGTTTTATATTTTGTTAGTACTCAAAAGAAAGCAAGGTACATATGTCATGCTCGAAGATATTGGGTTATAAAATAAGGAGGCAAAGTTGCGTATGTATGAGGTTTATATACATTGACCATTAATTTGATCACTAGTATCAAGGTTCAGTATTTGGCAAATTGTCTTAGGGGATTCAATTTATGTGTACAAGTAGATTGAGTAATTACTCGTCCGGAAATGTTGCATGACCTTTAATGTTTTTCAGTGGCAGTGCCAAGCAGAGGCACGCCCCAGACGAATAGCATAGCTACAGTGCCAAACAGAGAACGAAGGAACGAGGGGGGCATGCCCCAGGCCACGGACACGGCTGCCTGGGGCCTGGCGCCGCCGGTGGTTCTTTTAACATGCATGGTTGCCTTCTTTCACCTAATGAAAACAACTTGTGACCTTAGTAATGAGTTAACCACTGCTTTGATACTTTCAAAAGTGTGTCATAATTCCCCTTGGAATGCTTAGTCTGGATGTCCGTGTGCAATGCTTAGTTTTCACTCATATCATGTGATTTTAATGATAAATACTCCCTCCCATCCAAAATACGTGTCATGGTTTTAGTTTAAATTTTAACTAAAACCACGACACTTAATGTAGATCGGAGGGAGTACTATAAATGCATGTCATGAGATTGATACATTTGGCTATGCCCACTGGTACAAAACTTTCAACTCTGTAAAAGAAAAAATATGTACGCATTCGTGCTATAGGTGCATGTCCTGAGATTCTTACCTACTCAGCTAGCAGTAATTTTTCTATATACCTATTAATAAAGCAATGTGTGTTTCTTTAATAATTTTCATCCGTTCAGCACCGAAAAGAATTTTTTTTTTACTATCCGAGGTAGTACTAAATTTTTGTGCGTCCGTCTGCTAGAAAAGGGAAAACGATTTTGTCCAGAATTTCATACATGGGCCACGCGCTATGACCCAGCGAAGCCAGCCCACTTATTTTCTTGCCAACGCAGCTAAGAATACCCTATTTGTCGCAGGGCAGAACATAGTAGGAAATTCTTACATTTTTCTTTTTTCTGTGTTCTGTTTCTATTTTTCTTTTACCATTTCTTTCTATTTTTCCTTACTGTTTCTTTTTAATCGATTCCAAGTTTATTTTCCTTTTCACCTCTTTCGTGTTCACAATTTTCAAAAAATGTTCATAATTTCAGTTTTTGTTCAAATTTTCAAAACATATTCAGAATTCCAAAATTGTGTTCCCATTTCAAAACAATTAGCATTTTAATTTTTTTTCTAGTTCCAAATTTGTTCAAAATTCAAAAACATTCCCATTTTCCCGAAAAATATTGTTTTTAAAAATTGTTCGAGATTTTCCAAAAAAACTTGCATTTTAGAAAGTGTTCCAAATTCGGAAAATATTCTTGTTTTAGTGAAATGTTCACAAATTCAAGGAAAAATACTTTAAATAGTCACACATTGCTCCTTTACAAACAGTCATATCAATTTATATACATGTGTGAAACTACATGTAGTAAGCTAGATGAAGGATGGATGCATTAAGCTGGACGAAATACGGATGGATTGGTATGTTAGCTAGCTGGAAAAGGACCTTGAATTTCTTTATATATAAAACATGTTCCCCTTTTTTCAAAAAAAATTATACTTTCCAAAATTGTTCAAAATTTTCAAAAAAATTGCAGTTTAGAAAATGTTCCATATTCGAAAAATATTCTTGTTTTAGTCAAACATTCAAAATGTCAAAAGAAATGTTCGTGTTTGAAATTTTGTAAGTGATTGCTAAAGTTTTATGCTTCATTTATATGAAGATCAATTATCCAATATAACTATGTTCGCGATATGAGGCATTGGACATTATCTAGAATCATATCTGATGAGTCGTCCTTTCTTTCGGGAGAGGATACTTTGCGGACCGCCTATCTCATGCATGCATGTCCGACGTGCAAATGATGTTTTCATATGCCTCAAAATCAAAGTTATCAGGGTATTAATGGTTAATAAAAACTCCCCGCCCCCCCCCCCCCCCCCCCCCCCTCCTCATGTCGAAGTTACGCCGATATTCGTACAAGATGAATACAAAATTTATGCACAAGATTGATACAAAATGAATACAGGATTTATACACAAGATGAATACACAACTCAACAAATGAACCAACCATCATCCTATGAACAAGACTCAACATACAACAAATGGACACCTTTTGTTGAACAACGGAGGTACGATTAGGGACCAACTCCACGGAGATGCAACACCACAACCTATAATTCCACTGAGTGAAAAAAATTTGTCCTTCAATTTGCAAATGAGATATATTCTCCACAATTATTTTGCACCCATAAAAATTACTCCATCTATTTGACAGTACCCACAACCCATTCCACCAAAAACATTTGGTTCCATAGTCAAATTTTTCAAATTTCATTCAATTCAACTTTGGACCAGATTCAAACTCCATGGTCAAAGCCCAATTTAAATTGCTCCAAAAATTCTGAAACTTTGCCATACTCTCTTTTGTGCATCAACACCTCACCACAAAAATTCTCAAAAATTCCTAAAATTTCTAGAGCCCTCTGGCATTTCATCATACACTTGATGTGCACTATCAAAAAATTCAGAAAATTCAGAAAAATGAAAAATGTTACAAACTTGCTCAAATGATAGAATGGATGCCACAGATGGATTTGTGGGATTTTTCTACCCCAAATTCATATATAATATGCATAGGTTCCTATATGAAAAATGCCCACAATTGGATTTGCAAAATACTGCCAAAAAACAAAGGTTCCTATATGAACCTTGGAGCAGTGGCAGCAGGGGGCCTTGGGGAAGGGGGGGACCTCACTGGGGGCACCGCGATGGAGCTGGAGGCCGGCGACAAGGAACGGGCTCCGGGGCGCGCTGCGACAGGGAAGAGGGCGCGCGAGGAGGTCCGGCGACGAGCGAGGAGCGGGATCGGGGTGCGGCGAGGTCGTCGGCGATGGGGGAGCGGCACGGAGGCGACGGCGATCTCCGGCGCAGCAGCCTGGCAGCGTCATGCTGTGGTTCGGCGTCAGGGGAGAGAATGGGAGAGAGTGGGGGGAAAATTCTAAGTGCTGGTTATATACCCCACCCTTTAGTCCCGGTTTGGTGGCTCCAACCGGGACTAAAGGTGTTGGGGAACGTTGCATGGAAAACAAAAATTTTCTACGCACACGCAAGATCTATCCATGGAGATGCATAGCTACGACAGGGGGAGAGCATCTTAATACCCTTGAAGATCGCTAAGCGGAAGCGTTTATCAACGCGGTTGATGTAGTCGTACACCTTCACGATCCGTCCCGATCAAGTACCGAACGTATGGCACCTCCACGTTCAGCACACGTTCAGCTGGATGACGTCCTCGCCTTCTCGATCCAGCAAGAGAGGTGAAGTAGTAGATGAGTTCCGGCAGCATAACGGCATGGTGACGGTGGTGGTGAAGAACAATCTTCGCAGGGCTTCGCCAAGCACTACGGAAACTATGACGGAGGATAAACTAGAGGGGCGGGGTTGCCGGCACACGGCTTGGTGAATCTTGATGTGTCTTGGTTGCTAGCCCTGCCCCTCTTTTTATATGTTGAGCCCCGGGGTTGAAACTTGGAGTAAAAGCGTCCCCAAAGTCGGTATTGCCCGAAAGGCAAGAGTCCTTCTCGGACTCCAGGACCAGACACCAGGGTTCCCGGCGTCTGGACCCAGATGCCAGGGTCCCTTGCGTCTGGCCCCTGGCCTCTGCAAAACTTCTTTTTGCACTTTCCAAAAACCTCGTGGGCTTTACCCCTTGGCCCAAATAAAGTGTTCTCGCACCAGAACATTTCGGGAAACATCCGAAACCCCTTCCGGTGAATTCCGGAACCCTTCCGAAGACCAAACACTAGTATGCCATATATCAATCTTTACCTCCAGACCATTCTGGAGCTCCTCGTCATGTCCGTGATCTCATCCGGGACTCTGAACAACATTCAGTCACCAACATACATAACTCATATAATATTATATCGTTAAGGAACGTTAAGCGTGCGGACCCTACGGGTTCGAGAATGATATAGACATGACCGAGATGCCTCTCCGGTCAATAACCAATAGCGGGACCTGGATGTCCATATTGGTTCCTACATATTCTACAAAGATCTTTATCGGTCGAACATTTATGACAATATACGTAATTCCCTTTGTCTGTTGGTATGTTACTTGCCCGAGATTCGATCATCGGTATCTTCATACCAAGTTCAATCTCGTTACTGGCAAGTCTCTTTACTCGTTCCGTAATTCATCATCTTGTAACTAACTCCTTAGTCACTTTGCTTGCAAGGCTTCTTATGAAGTGTATTACCGAGAAGGCCCAGAGATACTTCTCCGATACACGGAGTGACAAATCCTAATCTCGATCTATGCCAACTGAACAAACAACTTTGGAGATACCTGTAGAGCATATTTATGATCACCCAGTTACGTTGTGACGTTTGATATAACACAAGGTATTCCTCCGGTATTCGGGAGTTTCATAATCTCATAGTCGAAGGAATATGTATTTGACATTAAGAAAGCAATAGCAATAAACTGAACGATCATATGCTAAGCTAACGGATGGGTCTTGTCCATCACATCATTCTCCTAATGATGTGATCCCGTTATCAAATGACAACACATGTCAATGGTTAGGAAACCTTAACCATCTTTGATCAATGAGCTAGTCTAGTAGAAGCTTACTAGGGACACGGTATTTGTTTATGTATTCACACATGTATTTAAGTTTCCGATCAATACAATTCTAGCATGAATAATAAACCTTTATCATGAATAAGAAAATATAAAATAACAACTTTATTATTGCCTCTAGGGCATATTTCCTGCAGTCTCCCACTTGCACTAGAGTCAGTAATCTAGATTACATTGTAATGAATCTAACACCCATGGAGTCTTGGTGCTGATCAGGTTTTGCTCGCGGAAGAGGCTTCGTCAACGGGTCTGCTACATTCAGATCCGTACGTATTTTGCAAATCTCTATGTCTCCATCCTTGACCTTTTCACGAATGGAGTTGAAGCGTCTCTAGATGTGTTTGGCTCTCTTGTGAAACCTGGATTCCTTTGCCCAGGCAATTGCTCCAGTGTTGTCACAAAAGATTTTCATTGGACCCGATGCACTGGCTATAACACCCAGATCGGATATGAACTCCTTCATCCAGACTCCTTCATGTGCTGCTTCCAGACTCCTTCATGTGCTGCTTCCGAAGCAGCTATGTACTCTGCTTCACACGTAGATCCCGCCATGATACCCTGCTTGGAACTGCACCAACTGACAGCTCCACCATTAAACAAAAATATGTATCCGGTTTGTGACTTAGAGTCATCCGGACTGTGTCGAAGCTAGCATCGACGTAACCATTTACGACGAGCTCTTCATCACCTCCATAAACGAGAAACATATCCTTAGTCCTTTTCAGGTACTTCAGGATGTTCTTGACCGCTGTCCAGTGATCCACTCCTGGATTACCTTGGTACCTCCCTGCCAAACTTATGGCCAGGCACACATCAGTTCTAGTCCACAGCATAGCATACATGATAGAACCTATGGCTGAGGCATAGGGAATGACTTTTATTTTCTCTCTATCTTCTGCAGTGGTCGAGCTTTGAGTCTGACTCAATTTCACACCTTGTAACACAGGCAAGAACCCTTTCTTTGGCAGATCCATTTTGAACTTCTTCAAAACTTTGTCAAGGTATGTGCTTTGTGAAAGTCCTATTAAGCGTCTCGATCTATCCCTATAGATCTTGATGCCCAATATATAAGCATCTTCACCGAGGTCTTTCATTGAAAAATTCCTATTCAAGTATCCTTTTATGCTATCCAAAAATTCTATATCATTTCCAATCAAAAATATGTCATCCACATATAATATCAGAAATGCTACACAGCTCCCACTCACTTTCTTGTAAATACAGTCTTCACCGTAAGTCTGTATAAAACCATATGCTTTGATCACCTCATCAAAGCGTATATTCCAACTCCAAGATGCTTGCACGAGTCCATAGATGGATCGCTGGAGCTTGCACACTTTGTTAGCACCTTTAGGATCGACAAAACCTTCTGGTTGCATCATATACAACTCTTCTTTAAGAAATCCATTAAGGAATGTAGTTTTGACGTCCATTTGCCAGATTTTATAATTATAAAATGCGGCAATTGCTAACATGATTCGGACAGAATTAAGCATCGCTACGGGTGAGAAAGTCTCATCATAGTCAACCCCTTGAACTTGTCGAAAACCTTTTGCGACAAGTCGAGCTTTGTAGACAGTAACATTACCATCAGCGTCAGTCTTCTTCTTGAAGATCCATTTATTCTCAATGGCTTGCCGATCATCGGGCAAGTCCACCAAAGTCCACACTTTGTTCTCATACATGGATCCTATCTCAGATTTCACAGCCTCAAGCCATTTATCGGAATCTGGGCTCATCATAGCTTCTTCATCGTTCGTAGATTCGCCATGGTCTAATAACATAACTTCCAGGACAGGATTACCGTACCACTCTGGTGCGGAACGTGCTCTGGTCGACCTACGAGGTCCAGTAGTAACTTGATCTGAAGTTTCATGATCGTCATCATTAGCTTCCTCTCTAGTTGGTGTAGGCATCACAGGAATGGTTTTCTCTGATGTGCTACTTTCGAATTCGAGAGAAGGTACAATTACCTCATCAAGTTCTACTTTTCTCTCACTCACTTCTTTCGAGAGAAACTCCTTCTCTAGAAAGGACCCATTCTTAGCAACAAAGATCTTGCCTTCGGATCTGTGGTAGAAGGTGTACCCAATAGTTTCTTTAGGGTATCCTATGAAGACGGACTTCTCCGATTTAGGTTCGAGCTTATCAGGCTGAAGCCTTTTGACATAAGCGTCGCATCCCCAAACTTTAAGAAACGACAGCTTAGGTTTCTTGCCAAACCATAGTTCATACGGTGTCGTCTCAACGGATTTAGATGGTGCCCTATTTAACGTGAATGCGGTTGTCTCTAATGCATAACCCCAAAACAATAGTGGTAAATCGGTAAGAGACATCATAGAACGCACCATATCTAATAAAGTATGGTTACGACATTCGGACACACCATTACGCTGTGGTGTTCCAGGTGGCGTGAGTTGTGAAACAATTCCACATTGTTTTAAATGAAGGCCAAACTCGTAACTCAAATATTCGCCTCCGCGATCATATCATAGAAGACTTTATTTTCTTGTTACGATGATTCTCTACTTCACTCTGAAATTCCTTGAACTTTTCAAATGTGTCAGACTTGTGTTTCAGCATGTAGATATATCCATATCTACTCAAATCATCTGTGAAGGTCAGGAAATAACGATACCCACCGCGTGCCTCAACACTCATCGGACCGCATACATCGCTATGTATTATTTCCAATAAGTCATTAGCTCCCTCCATTGTTCCAAAGAACGGAGCTTTAGTCATCTTGCCTATGAGGCATGGTACGCGAGTATCAAATGATTCATAATCAAGCGATTCCAAAAGTCCATCCGCATGGAGTTTCTTCTTGCGCTTTACACCAATATGACCTAAACGGCAGTGCCACAAGTATGTTGCACTATCATTATCAACTTTGCATCTTTTGGCATCAATATTATGAATATGTGTATCACTACGATTGAGATTCAACAAGAATAGACCATTCATCAAGGGTGCATGACCATAAAAGATATTACTCATATAAATAGAACAACCATTATTCTCTGATTTAAATGAATAACCGTCTCACAATAAAAAAGATCCAGATATAATGTTCATGCTCAACTCTGGCACCAAATAATAATTATTGAGGTCTAACACTAATCCCGAAGGTAGATGTAGAGGTAGCGTGCCGACGGCGATCACATCGACCTTGGAACCATTCCCGACGCGCATCGTCACCTCGTCCTTATCTAATCTTCGTTTATTCCGTAGCTCCTGTTTCGAGTTACAAATATGAGCAACCGAACCAGTATCAAATACCCAGGCGCTACTATGAGCATTAGTAAGGTACACATCAATAACATGTATATCAAATATACCTTTGTTCACTTTGCCATCCTTCTTATCCGCCAAGTATTCGGGGCAGTTCCGCTTTCAGTGACCATTCCCATTGTAGTAGAAGCACTCAATTTCATGCTTGGGTCCAGCTTTGGGCTTCTTCCCGGGAGTGGCAACTTGCTTGCCATTTTCTTGAAGTTCCCTTTCTTTCCCTTGCCCTTTTTCTTGAAACTAGTGGTCTTGTTAACCATCAACACTTGATGCTCAGGAATCGTTTTATTCATCCCTTTCATATTATAGTTCATCAAGAAGCCTTTGTAGCTTGGTGGCAGTGATTGAAGAACTCTGTCAATAACACTATCAACTGGAAGATCAACTCCCAGCTAAGTCAAGTGGTTATGATACCCAGACATTTTGGGTATGTGTTCACTGACAGAACTGTTCTCCTCCATCTTGCAGCTATAGAACTTGTTGGAGACTTCATATCTCTCAACCCGGGCATTTGCTTGAAATATTAACTTCAACTCTTGGAACATCTCATATGCTCCATGACGTTCAAAACGTCTTTGAAGTCCCGGTTCTAAGCCGTAAAGCATGGCACACTGAACTACTGAGTAGTCATCAGATCGAGCCTGCCAGACATTCATAACATCTGCAGTAGCTCCTGCAGCAGGTCTGTCACCTAACGGTGCATCAAGGACATAATTCTTCTGTGCAGCAATGAGGATAATCCTCAAGTTACGGACCCAGTCCGTGTAGTTGCTACCATCATCTTTCAACTTAGCTTTCTCTAGGAAAGCATTAAAATTCAGGGGATCGGTAGCACGGGCCATTGATCTACAACATAAATATGCAAAACTATTAAGACTAAGTTCATGATAAATTAAGATCAATTAATCAAATTACTAATTAACTCCCACTTAAATAAACATCCCTCAAGTTATCTAAGTGATACATGATCCAAATCAACGAACCCATGTCCGAGCATCACGTGAGATGGGGTAGTTATCAATGGTGAACATCTCTATGTTGATCATATCTACTATATGACTCACGTTCGACCTTTTGGTCTCCAGTGTTTCGAGACCATGTTTGTACATGCTGGGCTCATCAAATTTAACCCAAGTATTCTGCATGTGCAAAACTTTCTTACACCCGTTGTATGTGAACGTAGAGTTTATCACACCTGATCCTCACGAGGTGCTTCGAAACGACGAACTTTGGCAATGATGCATACTCAGGGAGAACACTTTTATCTTGAAATTTAGTGAAGGGATCATCTTATAATGTTACCGCCGTTCTAAGCAAAATAAGATGCATAAAGGATAAACATTACATGCAATCAAAATACATGACATGATATGGCCATCATCATCTTGTGCTTTTGATCTCCATCTCCAAAGCATCGTCATGACCTCCATCGTCACCGGCTCGACACCTTGATCTCCATCGTTGCGTCGGGGTCGTCTCGCCAACTATTGCTTCTACAACTACTGCTAACGCATAGCGATAAAGTAAAGCAATTACATGGCGCTTGCATTTCATACAATAATTAAGAGACAACCCTAAGGCTCCTGCCTGTTGTCGATATTACAAAACATGATCATCTCATACATCAACATATATCACATCATATCTTGACCATATCACATCACAACATGCCCTGCAAAAACAAGTTAGACGTCCTCTACTTTGTTGTTGCAAGTTTTACGTGGCTGCTACGGGCTTCTAGCAAGAACCGTTCTTAACTATGCAAAAACCACAACAGTGATTTATCAAGTTTGTTGTTTTAGCCTTCTTCAAGGACCGGCCGTAGCATGGAAAACTATGCCACTGTTGGGGAACGTTGCATGGAAAATGAAAATTTTGTATGCACATGCAAGATCTATCCATGGAGATGCATAGCTACGAAAGGGGGAGAGCATCTTCATACCCTTGAAGATCGCTAAGTGGAAGCGTTTATCAACGATGTTGATGTAGTCATACACCTTCACGATCTGTCCCGATCAAGTACCGAACGTACGGCACCTACGCGTTCAGCACACGTTCAGCTCGATGACGTCCTCGCCTTCTTGATCCAGCAAGAGAGGCGAAGTAGTAGATGAGTTCTGGCAGCACGACGACGTGGTGACGGTGGTGACGGTGGCAGCACGACGACGTAGATATGTTATGTCAATTTTTTTTCCTTCTTCAAATCACATCCTAATTTTTGGTTTTAGACCTTTTTCCTATTTTTGGTTTTAGACCTTTTTAGGATTTTTTTAGTTTAAGTTTTCTTTTAAACAGATGCATACATGCCTAGTTTTCATTTATTTCTTTTTGCAATTAAAGTTTTTAACCAAAAATACTTTATGAAAATTTTAGTTGCATAAAGTTAATATTATTTTGATCATAACTAGAGTTTTATAAAAGCTTTTTAGTTGATTCTTTTTGCTATTAGAGTTTTATAAAAGCTTTTTAGTTGATTATTTTAATGATCTTTTTGAGCTAAATGACCCTTAAATTGAAAAGCACTACAAATGAAGAATATTATAAAATACTTTACGTTAACCTAATAATGTTATATTTTCTTTTATGTTAAGTAATTAGTTTAACCTAATATTTTTTGTTAACCTAATTTATTCTGATGCATAGACACATAGTGATTCAAAAAAGCCGACACAAATGTTCTATGTTAAGGAGATAGACCCTTACTACGAATCTTCTAGAAGATTCATAGTAAGAGTCCATATCCTTAACAAAGGATGCAATGATGTCAGAAGCTTATCCCTCTGGACGACCCGGATATTTAAGGTGCTCGACTAGCTCGTCACTCGGCGAGGTGGGACTAAATACGGGTGTGAAAATTTGCGGTAGGCCTTTAGTCCCGGTTGGTGCCACCAACCGGGACTAAAGCTAGGTTTTAGTTTAGTATTTTCTGTTAACCTAATAATGTTATATTTTTCTTTTCTGTTAAGTTAGTAGTTTAGTATTTTTCTTTTCTGTTAAGTTAGTAGTTGATAATCCCCAAGTGCAAGGAATCATCGTAACAATTTCCAAAGGTGGAAGTGATAATTATGGAGTGTCGAACCCACAAGGAGCTAAAGGTAAGATCAATATTCTCTCAAGTCCTATCTACCACTGATACAACTCTACGTACACCGAACGTTTGCTTCCATCTAGAAACGAGAAATAAAACTACGGTGTGGGTATGAAGAGGATAACTTTGCATGATATCGGAGAACTAAAATATAAAAATAGGTGTTGTTAACATAAAGTTAGAATATATTACTATATATTATAAATAGCGAGTGTGGAATAATGATGGATCGGTGTGCGGAATTATCCTAGGCAATTGTTAACAAGATCGGTAATCATTATTGCAATTTCATATGAGGGAGAGGCATAAGCTAACATACTTTCTCTACTTGGATCATATGCACTTATGATTGGAACTATAGCAAGCATCCGCAACTACTAAAGTTCATTAAGGTAAAACCCAACCATAGCATTAAAGTATCAAGTCCCCTTTATCCCATACACAACAACCCCCTTACTCGGGTTTAAGCTTCTGTCACTCTAGCAACCCACTATAAGCGAATCATGAACGTATTGCAACACCCTATATCAGGAATCCTTCACGTGTGCGCGGCACGGAAGGCACCATAGGACAGCACCAAAATAAAACATACAACTCAAACCAATCTAGATCATCAATCAACCCAAAAGACAAAAGAAATCTACTCAAAACATCATAGGATGGCAACACATCATTGGATCATAATATGTGGCATAAAGCACCATGTTCAAGTAGGCGATTACAGCGGGGTGCGGGAGAGTGGACCGCGTAAAATAGATGAGGAAGGTGATGAAGATGGTGATGTTGATGAAGACGATCACCGCGGCGATGGTTCCCCCGGCGGCACTTCGGCGCCACCGAGAGAGAGGGGGACAGAGTCTCCCCCTTGTGCTTCCTCCTCCATGGCCTCCCCCTAGATGGGGAGAGGTTCTCCCTCTGGTCCTTGGCCTCCATGGTGATGATGGTCCCCTCCGGGATCCTCCACCATGGCCTCCGGTGATGATGGCCCCCTCCGGCAGGGTGCCGGAGAGGGCCTAGATTGAGTTTTTGTGGCTACAGAGGCTTGCGGCGGCGGAACTTCCGATCTAGGTTTCTTTCTGGATTTTTCTCTATTTATAGGAGTTTTTGGCGTCGGGGACAAGTCAAGGGGGTCCGCGAGGCGGCAACAAGGCAGGGGCGCGCCCTAGGGGGGAGCGCGCCCCCCACCCTTGTGGTTGCCTTGGGACTCCTCTCTAGTATCTTTTCGCTCCAGTATTTTTTATATTTTCCAAAAATATTCTCCGTAAATTTTCAGCTCATTCCGAGAACTTTTATTTCTGCACAAAAAAATGACACCACGGTAGTTCTGCTGAAAACAGCGTCAGTCCGGGTTAGTTCTAATATAATCATACTAAATCCATATAAAATTGTTGTAAACATGGCATGAATACTTCATAAATTATAGATACGTTGGAGACGTATCATTAGTTTAGTATGTTTCTTTTCTGTTAACCTAATATGCACCATTCAAAGGCACATCATCAATTTTCAACCCTTTTCTGACTTAATTTGCTATTTTTCATGCATTTAATGATTTTTTTGAGCTAAATGACCCTGAAATTGAAAAGCACTACAAATGAACTCTGAAAAGGTTTAAACTTGGCATGGTATCATAATTTCACCCACATAGCATGTGCTAAAAAGTTGAGAGGGTTACGGCAAAAACAGGATGCACTTAGTGTACAAAATGTACAATCTCTTTCGAAGTATCAGGGTTTCGGACGAAAACTCATCTATTATAAGGGGATTTCATTTTTTTAAACTTATTTTAACTCCAGACTTTTTGTGCATTCAATATGCACTATTCAAAGGCACATCATCAATTTTCAACCCTTTTCTGACTTCATTTGCTATTTTTTATGCATTCAATGATTTTTTGAGTTAAATGACCCTGAAATTGAAAAGCACTACAAATGAACTCTGAAAAGGTTGAAACTTGGCATGGTATCATAATTTCACCCACATAGCATGTGCTAAAAAGTTGAAAGGGTTACGGCAAAAACCTGATGCACTTCGTGTACAAACTGGACAATCTCTTTCGAAGTATAAGGGTTTCAGACGAAAACTCATCTATTAGAAAGGGATTTCATTTTTTGACATGTAACTGCAGTGATATTCTAGATAAAAGCCATCTTCAGAATAGTTGTGGAGCATAACTATGGCTTTCAACCCAAAATCAAAGGTGCAAAATATTCGGTTATCTTGTATAATGTCGAACAGTTACTTGAACAATCGTACCATCTGATATGTTGTCTTCACTAGAGAGAAAGCCTTCACTTTTTCTCCGCGTGTGTCCCTTGCTTATTGCGCCGTAACCATGGATAATCTTCATCATTTAACAGGATGCTTGGGTCAGTCTTCACTGTGAAGGGAGGAATTTCATGAAACTTTTCATAATCTTCAGACATGTATGTCATGTCCTCCTCTCCCACGATGTTTATTTTCCCTGAAAGAACTATGGGGTGCTTTGGCTCATCGTATGATGTATTCGCTTCCTTATCTTTTCTTTTTCTTGGTTTGATAGAAATGTCCTTCACATAGAAAACCTGCGCCACATCATTGGCTAGGACCAATGGTTCGTCTGTTTACCCAGGATTGTTGAGATCCACTATTGTTATTCCGTACTGCGGGTCTACATGTACCCCGCCTCCTGTCAGATTTGCCCATTTGCACCGAAACAAAGGGACCTTAAATTCACGTCCATAGTCAAGTTCCCATATCTCCTCTATGTAACCATAATATGTGTCCTTTGCCCTATTGGTGTTTGCTGCATCAAAGCGGACACCACTGTTTTGGTTGGTGCTCTTTTTATCTTGGGCGATCATGTAAAATGTATTCCCATTTATCTCGTACCCTTGGTAAGTCAATACAGTCAAAGATGGTGTCTTGGCCAACAAGTACAGCTCATTTCCAACAATGTTGTTACCCATGAGATGTGTTTGCAACCAACAACCGAAAGTCCCGATGTGTTCACGTGTAATCCAGTCGTCAGACTGCTCTGGTTGTTTGGAGCGTAGAATATTCTTGTGTTCATTGATATACGGGGCCACCAAGGCAGAATTCTGTAGAACTATGTAGTGTGCTTGCGCCCAAGAATGCCCGTCCCTACATATTATTGAATGCGCTCCTAGCGTGCCTTTTTCCACTCAGTCTCCCCTCATGCCGCGATTGAGGAACACCAATTGGCTTAAGGTGAGGAATAAAGTCAACACAAAACTCAATGACCTCCTCTGTTTGATGGCCCGTGGAGATGCTTCCTTCTGGCCTAGCACGGTTACGAACATATTTCTTTAAGACTCCAATGAACCTCTCAAAGGGGAACATATTGTGTAGAAATACAGGACGCAAAATGCCAATCTCGTCGACTAGGTGAACTAGGATGTGCGTCATAATATTGAAGAAGGATGGTGGGAACACCAACTCAAAACTGACAAGACATTGGACCAAATCATTTTGTAACTTTGGTAGGATTTTTGGATCGATTACCTTCTGAGAAATTGCATTGAGGAATGCACACAGCTTCACAATGGCTAATCAAACATTTTCTAGTAGAAGCCCCCTAAATGCAACCGGAAGTAGTTGCGTCATAATCACGTGGCAGTCAGGAGACTTTAGGTTCTGGAATTTTTTTTCTGCCATATTTATTATTCCCTTTATATTCGATGAGAAGCCAGACGGGACCTTGGTACTGAGCAGGCATTCAAAAAAGATTTCCTTCTCTGCTTTGGTAAGAGCATAGCTGGCAGGACCTTGATACTGCTTTGGATGCATGCCGTTTTTTTCGTTCACACGTTGCTGGTCTTCCCGTGCCTCCATTGTATCTTTTGTCTTCCCATACATGCCCAAGAAGCCTAGCAGGTTCACACAAACATTCTTTGTCACATGCATTACGTCGATTGCAGAGCGGACCTCTAGGTCTTTCCAATAGGGTAGGTCCCAAAATATAGATTTCTTCTTCCACATGGGTGCGTGTCCCTCAGTGTCATTCGGAACAGATTATCCGCCAGGATCCTTTCCAAAGATTGCTTTTAAATCCTTGACCATATCAAATATATCATCACCAGTACAGAGGACAGGCTTCTTCCGGTGATCTGGCTCACCTTTGAAATGCTTGCCTTTCTTTCTTAAGGCATGCTTGGTCGGGAGAAATCAACGATGTCCCAGGTACACATTCTTCTTGCGTTTTTCCAAATATATACTCTCAGTCTCATATAAACAGTGCATGCATGCATTGTATCCCTTGTTTGTCTGTCCTGAAAAGTTACTAAGAGCAGGCCAATCATTTATCATTACAAACAGCAAAGCTCGTAGGTCAAATTCCTGTTGTTTGTGCTCATCCCACACACGTACACCTCTTTTATCTCACATCTGTAAAAGTTCTTCAACTAATGGCCTTAGGTACACATCAATGTCGTTTCCGGGTTGCTTAGGGCCTTGGATGAGCACTGGCATCATATTGAACTTCCGCTTCATGCACAACCAAGGAGGAAGGTTATAGATACATAGAGTCATGGGCCAGGTGCTATGATTGCTGCTCTGCTCCCCAAAAGGATTAATGCCATCTGCACTTAAACCAAACCATAAGTTCCTTGCGTCACCTGCAAAGTCCACCCACTTTCTCTTGATTTTTCTCCACTGTGACCCATCAGCGTGTACTCTCAACTTCCCATCTTTCTTACGGTCTTCTTTGTGCCATCGCAACAACTTGGCATGCTCTTTGTTTCTGAACAGACGTTTCAACCATGGTATTATAGGAGCATACCACGTCACCTTGGCAGGAACCCTCCTCCTGGGGCGCTCGGCCTCAACATCACCAGGGTCATCTCGTCTGATCTTATACCGCAATGCACCGCATACCGGGCAAGCATTCAAATTTTCGTACTCACCGCGGTAGAGGATGCAGCCATTAGGGCATGCATGTATCTTCTGCACCTCTAATCCTAAAGGGCAGAGAACCTTCTTTGCTTCGTACATACTATCAGGCAATTCATTATCCTTTGGAAGCTTCTTCTTCATTATTTTCAGTAGCTTCTCAAATCCCTTGTCAGATACACCATTTTCTGCCTTCCATTGCAGCAATTTCAGTGTGGTACTGAGCTTTGTGTTGTCATCTTCGCAATTTGGGTACAACCGTTTTTTGTGATCCTCTACCATGCGATCGAACTTCAACTTCTCCGTGCTTGGTCCAAACATTATAGTGTGGCATGAAACCCTTCTCAAGTAGGTGCAAGTGAAGCATTTTCGAGGAAGAGTAATCCTTCGTATTCCCACAGACAGTACATGGACAATACATAAAACCATTTTGACGGTTTGCCTCAGCCACCTCGAGAAAATTATGTAGGCCCGTAATGTAATCGGAGGTGCGTCGGTCAACGTACATCCATTGCCAGTTCATCTGCATGCATTATATAATTAAGTATATCAAAAACCATTACAAAACATCATGAATAGAGAAGTGACCAAATTAATACAAGTTCATCATCACATTAAAACCAAAGTACAGTAGTGATCAAATGTTATTACTGAAAAAATAAATACATAAAGTTCATACATAGTTCTCATAGAACAACATACAACTCTCTAGAGCATCTAATTAAAACATACATTGAAACTAACATACAATTATGTAAAACATTTTAATGCAACAACAAATGCGATCAAAATCGCAACTAAGGTAACAATTGATCCAATGTCATAATGATACCAAGCCTCATTATCAATGGCATATTTTCTAATCTTCAAGCGCATTGCATCCATCTGGATCTTGTGTAGATCGACGACATCGGCAACATGCAACTCCAATTTCATCTTCTCTTCTTCAATTCTTTTCAATTTTTCTTTCAAATAATTGTTTTCTTTTTCAACTAAATTTAACCTCTCGACAAGAGGGTCAGTTGGAATTTCCAGTTCACATACCTCCTAGATAAAGACATCTATGTCAAGTTGGTCAGCATAATTGTCATAAACACTAAATAAAACAAATAGATATAAAAGATAATATACCACATCCGAATCATAGACCAGACAAGAGCCGACGGGGGCGGATACCAAAAACATGGCACTATATAATAACAAACAATAATACAAGTAAGAAAATTATACAAGTAGCTATCTAAATCATACAAGTAAGATTTTTTTTTCTTAAAAAAAGATAAGAACAAGAGGCTCACCACAGTGGTGCCAGCGACGAGATCAGCACGGGCGATCGACGGCGGTGAGGACGGGGACGGGTACGGGACGGCACCCTACACATGTGCAAACTCTAAGAAGTTAATTTGAGCTCAAATTGTGCGTCTAAATCAAATAAACTCCCACATACACTCCTCCACTAAAACCCACAAACCACTCTACTTCTAGAGCATTTGAAATAAGCTAAACTAGCAGTTAGAGATAAAAGGATGAAGTTGCTAACCTTTTAGAACACATGGATAGTTAGCGCACCGCCAAACCTAGACAAATCTTGGGGAAAATGGAGCTTGGAGGTCGAGCTTAGAGAGGAGAAAGCTTAAGTGTGGCTCGGGCATTTCATCGAACACCTCATGTGCATATATAGGCAACAAACAGAGTAGCCCACACCTTCCACCCTTTCACGGCCAAAAAACAGAGGAGATGGGGGGCGTGGATATATATAGGCAAAACTTTAGTCCCAGTTTGTGTCTAAAACCGGGACTAAAGGCCTACCCTTTAGTCCCGGTTCCAGACACCAATCGGGACTAAAGTCCAGCAACCCCTTTAGTCCCGGTTGGTGTCTGGAAACGGGACTAAAGGTCCAAGTTGAACCGGGACTGATGCCTGCCGAGGCCCGGCCGGCGTCCTAGCCGCTCGAACCGGGACTGATGCTCTCATTAGTCCCGGTTCGTAACACGACCGGGACTAATGCTCTGATCTGGCCAGGACCAAAGCCTTGTTTTCTACTAGTGATTTTCCATTGTCTGAATATCCTTTAATTTCTTTCCAAAATCGTTGGTGCACTAAAGCTGTAGGTTTTGATTTCACACACACACACACACACACACACACATATATATATATATATATATATATCAACACCCTTGATTTTTTTTACTTCTTAATTTTTGACTATTGGATCAAGCCACATACATATCCCACATGCATGCATTGTATATCAGACCGAATAAAAACTAGAATCGTTATACATCGGTCAACCATGTCACGATATAGATCGTCGGATTCCACTATTTGGATATTGACCACCTGCTTACATACCCCCACCCACCCCCCAATGTACCACCGTTTAATTAAGCTTGTTGGTCCTTTGTCATTTGTCAGTATGGAAGGAACCGCATGCCATTTTCTCAATATCATTGGTATACACTTTTTCGCTCGTCAACAGAGCTTTTGGGCATTTAAATTTGTTATTTTTTTCTTTCGCAAAGTCCAATCCCTACGTTAGAATCAGTTTTAATTAATGAAATAGAATCTAATTGTGCTTGTTTACGGGCTAAACTTGCAAAAGTTGAATTAACTAATAGAGAAATTAAATTAATTTTGCAAAAAGGCTGTTCATAAATCTAGAAAGAATTGGTCTAAGAAACTAGATGATGCAATCTGGGCATATAGAACTGCTTATGAAAATCCTATGGGAATGTCCCCTTTTAAAATGGTTTATGAAAAAGCATGCCATTTACCAATTGAGCTAGAACATAAATCCTATTGGGCAATTAAATAGCTTAACTATGATTTGAAACTTGCTGGAAAAAAGAGGTATTTAATATGAGTTCTCTTGATGTGTGAAGAACAGAAGCTTATCAAAACGCCAAGTTGTTCAAAGAAAAAGATAAAATATGGAATGATAAAAGGATTTAGAAATGGCATTTTAACATTGATGTTAAAGTTCTTTTGTACAAGTCTCATTTTAGACATTTTGCAGGCAAACTTCTTTCCAGGTGGGAAGGTCCATATATCATAGAAGAAGTTCACCATTCCAGAGCTATCAAGATCAATAACGCCGAAGGAGATAAACCGAAGGTGGATAATGGGCAAAGATTAAAACATTATACTCTAGGTAATCCCATTAACATAGATTCAGACATTATTCAAGTAATTATACCGGAAGAATGCATAGAAGAAACTATCCATGAAGCCTCCAGAACCCCGTAAAAGGAACAGGTACATCATACGGTAAGTAGACTGACTTTAAAATTCATAAAATAATAATATATCTGCCAGTTTTGGAATATTTAATAATTTTTAGGAAAAAGAAGGAGCCTAGGGTGCACCAAGGGACCACACGCCCTGGTGGCTCCCCCTAGGGTGCGCCGTCTGGCTATGTGGGGACCCCGTACACCTTCCCAACTCTGTCTCTTTCCTGTATGCTTGGTTTGCACAGAAACAAATTCCTATAAATTCCCCTCGGATGTTTTAATATACGTATCACAAGTTTTCCTCCTGTTTTTGTTTCGACCTTGTTTCTGCCAGGGTTTCGGGAGCTAGATCGCTATGTTGTCGCCAAGCTCCCAAAGGATTAGTTCTTTGAGAAGATCAGCAACCCTTATCTCCCTGGGGTTATGATGTATCCCAAAACCTTGGAGTATAGGGATGGGGTGTTGCACATCAAGGATCTTGAAGGGCCCAAGAAGGAGGGAGAAGAGAAGGCTATGCTCAGGGACGTGGAGCAGGAACTCTTCAAGTGCTAGAGGATGGTGGAGCGTGGACTAGATGCAAACCACACCATGATCACGGAATTGCTTCGTGAACAGAAGTGGGAGAGTGCCAAGACTTGGGAGGCAATTGATCGCCTCCACATGAAAGTTCGAGACCTCCAAGCTCAAATTTACGATCTGCATAATCAAAACTATTAGTATGGAACCAAGTTCAAGATGATGGGTTTGGCTGCAAATTTCAAGATCCCGGAGACCACCTTATCTTTTCTTGATGGATAACATATGCCTTGGAAGAAGGATAACACGCGTGTTTCATCACCACTACCATCACCAAAGAGGGAAACTTGAGTACTTTGGTATGGGCACCACCCTTGGCTTGTTCCAAGCTTGGGGGGGTGCCCTAGTATCGTATCACAACCTTTATCATTATTATTATCTATTATTGTGGTTTAGTAAAAGTTGTAGTATGAAATAGATTGCAATGTGTGCTATTGCTCCTTCGTGTTTTTGTTGTATCCCTTGGTGAGAGTATCTATAATAAAGAATAGCATGAGTATCTTGTTTTCTTTTTCTTTATTGTGTATCCTAGCATTGCAATTCAATTTCATATGTTGATCTGATGGGAAGTAGCATCTTCACATTGGGTTTAGGAAGTAGAATCTATTGAAATTTAACAAACACAACATTGGTCATTTGAAAAATTCATGAAAGATTAGTACAACGAAGAAAAATTTCACGTGCAAATATACTATCTTGGACATATTTTGTGATTGTGAACCCTCAATGAATATTTTCACACTTGATCAAATAGTTGGTGTTGGACAAGAAAGACAATTTAATGAGTTATGTTTATCTATATTTGCATAGAAGTTATATTGTCATGGATGGTCGACATAGGAATTCCGCAGCCGATGAACGGTTCGATCTTCCAAAATATTTCTGAGCTGGCCGTTGTACCCCTCGCCACAAAGTCGTCCAGATTTCCGTCCAGTTCAATAGGGCTCCGATGTATCGCAGATTGTCGGAGATTCCTCCATCGGAATACGACGATATTTTACAGGGTTGTTGTAGACTCAATTTTGCACAATTCCACCAAACCAATCGTCAAAGCGACGTTCGAGGAGACGGGGACGGCGAATGCAAATCCACTGTCCAGAAAAATCTGCACAGTCCCCCGAGGGCAATGTTGACGTCGAGCCCCCAAGCTTCCTGGATGATTTCACCATGATCTTGATAGAGATCGGAGTTGAAGTTAACGAGGGCGCCCGTCCGATCTTGACGATCCGACGCGGCGCGCAATCCTCGGTCAAGTTGAGGTGACCAGTCGAGCCGGCGAGGAAGGTGCCGATGTCGACGATGAAGCTTGGTTCCGATGTGTAGATCGCACTGGAGCCGATCTGAATTCTCATCGCACCACACGACTGCCAACAGGGACTTGTATGAGCCACCAATGTCACTGCTAAATCCAGCATATCTCAAGGTAGGGGTCCTAAGCTAGTCATCTTGGAGTGATGGTAACATGGACACAGGATTTTAACCAGGTTCGGGCTCTCTAGAAGAGATAATACGCTACGTCGTGCTCTTGATTGTATTGAGATGTGCGATAGTACATAGTACAGGTATCTACCACGAGATTGTTGATGTAAGTTGTAATGTAATCATCTATTGACTGGTATGACCTCTGTTTATATAATGTACCGGAGGCCTGGGATAGCAGGAGTCCTCGTCTTGTACGCTAAGTTTTATGGAGTCTTCCTTGTATACGTAATGGGCTGCCCGAAGAAGCCCATTAGTGGACCGCCAAGGGGGTCCTCAGCCCGACGCACCTGATCGAGAGATGATGTGGTAAGTACCCCCTAGTTCAGGACACCATCACGGAGGTTCCGTGTTCAGTCCCCACCACATGCAAAAAAAATTGAGAATTTTCACTATATCAATACAGATATCCACTTTTCGCTGCTGGGCCTGCCCAGTTTGCGTTTTATAGGAGGTCCCGTGAAACCAAACCACACCATGGTTGTTGCACGGGCAATGACTGCCAGACGGGCTTAGCTCCCTAGTAACGGAGCTTAGGCCATAATCTTGGTGGACAAATGGACAAGGAGGGCAAGAAAAACAAGTATTGGACAGGTTTTTGTAAAGATTTAGCCCATTTAACAAGCGGTATTCAGAAGAAGAAAAATCTTGAGCTAGGAGGCAGTGGCCCAGGATATACAAGTGCTGCGCCGCATCCAAAGTTGTTAAGCAACGACATATGTATACGTTTTAGGATGTAAAACGAACTAAAAATCAAAAAAGGATATAAAACCAGCCAACGAACGAAGAGCATCTACGTGTACACGCTGGCGTTCGAAACTGATTAAAAGAGAGCTGTTTCCCGCTAGCCCATTTTTGGCACCTCATTAAACCTTCCACCGGCCGGAGCGCAGCCGCGTCGCCGGAACATGAGCAGGAGAACCTACAAATATCGGTCCATTCCCCATCGACCCATCACCCCTTCCTCGCTCCTCTCTTGCTAGCTTCTCTTCTCAGGCCAGTCATCCATCGCCTCTTCTCCGGCCGGCCCGTGCAAGAGCAACCAAATAACCAGAGCAACCATGGCGGCAATGACGGTGCGCGAGGTGTTGTACATGTACAGCGTCGCACGGCAGGCATACGACCGGTTCTTGTCCGTGTGCGGCAGCCCAGAGAAAGCCCAGAACGCGGTGGCGCTGCTGGTGTGGCTGGACCAGGGCACCATCTCCGCCATCCACCACGTCCCAGCCATGGCGCCCGACGCCGTCGCCGTCGTCGCAGAAGAGGCCAACGCCGTCCTCGAGTGCCTCCGCCACCAGGAGCCCGCGCTCCCGCCCATCCCGCTCATCTCTGCGCTCTGCATGCAAGGCGGTGTCCGCATCGAGCCGGGCTTCTTCGCCATCCACCAGGACCTCGTCGTCCGCGGCGTCGCCCACTTCCTCGACGGTGCCGGCAAGTTCGTATTCGACGACCGCCTGCACGTCTTGCTCCGGAGGTCTGAGACTGGGCTGATGGTCAACCCGCCCGAGCTCATGGCGCCCTACACCTCCCAACCAGTGGCCATGCCGGAGGACTGCCGCTCCATGTTCATCACCTTCTCCAAGGGAAATGCCCTCCACCGTGAGGAGATCTTCGAGTACTTCAGGCAGTAAGTGTGCACATAGATACACCACTAGATGTCTCGATCATTTACCAATTACAATTAAGTTTATACAAATGGATCTAAGATGTGCCTGCATGATGCATGATGCATGATAATTGGAACTGGAACATGTTTGATGATTGGCATTCGTGCGTGGGTGCAGGAAGTGGGGTGACTGCGTGGTAAGGGTACTGATGGAGAAGACCAAGGGAGGCCACATGCCAATGTACGGCCGGATCATCTTCAAGACAGAGGCGATTGTGAAGCTCGTGCTCAACGGCGAGAGGGTCGTTAAGATCTCCATCGGACAACGTGAGATTTGGCTCCGCAAGTACGTCCACAGGCCAACCAACGCTGCCGCCTGATCCACGATTCCATCCATCGTCATCTCGTCTATGCTTGTCTATGCTCTATGCTCATGCTAGCTAGCCGAGTGAATTCCAAAAAACTGCCACAATTGAGTCAAAGTTATCAGTGCTTCAGGAAAGAAACACCACAAAACATGCAGTTTGATGACTTTTTTTTTTTTTTTTTGCAATTTACTCTAGCTAGCCAGATCTACCAATCGATTTGTAAGGTGCCATTTCAAAATGGATTTTGTATTGAAATTAAGCGGAAGAAACTAGAAAGGATTGTGTGAGCTCATCATCTAACTCGGTATACTTCGTATTCGCTCCCAAAATTGTGGCGCAAAAAGGTTCTTTGTTTCAATTTTTTAACTACACATGTGAGACCAAACAAAAAGCTGAACTGCTACATAACGGTCACCCATGTCCCAACGTAGATCCTTCCGCCTCCTGCACCGTTATGTTATTTGGAGATGAGCACCTACATTCGCCATCCCCCAAGCGTGCCCCCCTCCCCCCACCCCTCCCTCCGATTCTCCCCTTCCATTTCATCTTTACTTTAGTCCTCTATCTATATATTTATTGTTGTTTCTTTCCATTTCTCGGCGTGTGACACCTCATTGGGAGCCACGTACCATTTCCAGTCCATGGAGAGAGACATGCCTAATTATAAGCTTGATGCTCCATTGCTGGCATGGAAGAAACCACAGACATTGGTTGAATATACTTCCATTTCTTTCCAAATCGTTGGTGCACAGAAAGTTGTAGTTTTTGATTTCATGGTGCATATATACGAGCAACCTTGGTTTTACTTCTTATTTTTGACTGTTGGGTCAAGCCACATAAGAACATACCCCACATGCATTGTCTTATTTCTATACTTGCAGGTGCTTTATCTTATGTTCTATACTCACATACACCTTCCGAAAAGTAGGGCCCAATTTTTTTACAATGTCGTTTAGTTGTTTGTGCTTGAGGCAATTTAAGAGAAATAAAGAGCTGCATGATACTGAACAAAAAACTTGCTGCTCCTTACATTTGGTGACACTAGTATTATTGCCTTATTGGAGAAACCATGTGACATCATTGTCTAGCTTGCCAGCAGCAGTCAAGCTATCATCCTGGTTCCACTGTCTAGACATGGACCACCTTCTTCCATATACCCCCACCCAACATAGCCCTGTCTAATTAAGCTTGTTACTCCTTTGTCAGTATAGAAGGAATTGTGTGTCACATTGTCTTAATATCCTTCAGTTTCCTTCCAAATGGTTAGTGGCTTAGTGCACGTAAGTTGTAGGTTTTTAATTCACACTGCATATTTACGAGCGCCCCACTTTGTCCACAGTGTTTCAATTAATAGTGGTATAGTTTTTCACTATTCGGTCTAGCCACGTGAGACATGCCCAAGTTGCATCATATGTTTTGGACACTGATAAGTACCACATGTGTGGCACGAAGCAATTCCGCCCTGATGTTTTTTGATGGCAAGTTTAGTTACCCGAGAATGGCAAGTTTAGTTACCCGAGGACAAAATTAAGGGGAAGAAACTAGAAAGGATTGCTTGAGATTTGAAGAAAAAGTTTCTTGCCTCTTACTTAATTTGGTAGTGAAGTAACAATTTGACGACATCATCATCTAGCTGGGTATACTTCGCATCCGCTCCCAAAATCTTGGCGCAAAAATGTTCTTTGTTTCGATTTTTAACTACACATGTGAGACCAAACAAAAAGCTCAACTTCTACATAACGGTCACCCGTGTCGCAACGTAGATCCTTCCGCCCCCTGCTCCGTTCCGTTATTTGGAGACGAGCACATACATTCGCCATCCCCCAACCGTGCCCCCCCCCCCTCTGATTGTCCCCGTCCATTTCAACATTACTTTAATCCTCTGTTTATATATTTATTGTTATTTCTTTCCTTTTCTCACCACGTGACACCTCATTGGGAGCCACGTGCCATTTCCACTCCATGGAGAGAGACATGCCTAATTATAAGCTTGATGCTCTCCATTGCTGGCATGGAAGAAACCACTGACATTGGTTGAATATACTTTCATTTCTTTCCAAATCGTTGGTGCACGGAAGTTGTAGTTTTTTATTTCATAGTGCATACATACGAGCACCCTTGATTTTACTTCTTATTTTCGACTGTTGGGTCAAGGCACATAAGGACATACCCCACATGCATTGTCTTATTTCTATACTTTCATGTGCTTTGTCTTATGTCCTATATTCGCATACACCTTTTTTCCGAAAGCTGCGCCCAATTTGTTTTTACAATGTTGTTTAGTTGTTTGTGCTTGAGGCAATTTAAGAGAAGTAAAGAGTTGCATGATACTGAACAAAAAGTTTGCTGCTCCTTACATTTGGTGGTATTATTGTTTTATTGGCGAAATCATGTGAGACCGTTCCCTAGCTTTCGAGCTTGGTATCCTTCGCTTCCTCCCACAAAACCATGGCTCGCAAAATTTTCTGTTTTTTATTTGAAACTTCATATCAGCCCCAAAATGATAAAAAAAACACAACCATTATACAAAAGTCAACCACGTCATAGATCCTGGGTTCCATTATCTATACATTGACCATCCGTCTTGCATACCCTCCCCCCCCCCCCCCCCCCCCCCCCCCCCCAAAATCCAACATAGCATTGCCTAATTATGCTTGTTGCTCTTTTGTCCGTATGGAAGGAAGTGTGTGCCATTGTCTTAATATCCCTACGTTTCTTTCCCAAATGGTTAGTGCACTTAAGTTCTATGTTTTTGCTTCACATTGCATATTTATGAGCACCCCGCTTTGTGCACACTATTTCAAATAATAATGGAATCGTTTTTGACTATTGGGTCAAGCCACGTGAGACATGCCCAACTTGCGTCGTATGTTTAATGTACTTGCATGTGTGATTGTTGCTTCCTTGCCGCCACTGAAGAAACTGCATGTCACCTAGGTATCTTTTCCTTCCCGTCCGAAAACCTTGGTGCACAAAATTTAATATTTCTATTTGAAATTGCATGTCAAATAGAAGAGAAAGCATAATTGTTACACAACGGCCACCCATGTAGTGACATAGATCCCCCTGTGCCATTTGGACATTGACCACGCCTACATATGATATGTTATGATCCAAATTCATATGGGTGCTAATTTCTGACGAAGTGGAGCAGAGGCTTGTCATTGGGAGGCTTGGGCCACGTGGGGCTATGGATCAGTATCGACCTAGGTGACCACTACTAAGTTCTCAAAAAAAAGGTGACCACTACTTTATATATACTTTGTGAGCCATCGCGCGGGATAAGATCATCGTTGTAAATCCCCGGCATTTGTAACCTCTCTATATATAGTGATGTTTCACTGGCTGGCACCCGTGGTTTTTTCCCCTTCTCGTTGGAGGGGGTTTCCCCGTTGAAATCTTCGGCCCCTCTGTGTTCATTTGATCTTCTTCACTCTCTATTTCCTATCATGTCTCTAACAACGTAGACCTTCCAACCACGGCCCACCTCCTCACCATCTATTTTGTCTTATGCTATTCCTCTCATTGTTCAAGTTCTTACTTGTCTTTTCTGGGTGTGTGACACCTCATCTACAGCCAACATATCACAACTATAAAATCACCTTTTACTCATGGGCACCTAAACCCCTCCATTGACAGGTTTAGCGCCTATAACTACTATCCTACCAATGAATGATTGGGTCTCCATTCATGAGCATGTGTTCGTCCGCAAAGAGGGTACATCACTATCGAGTGAAAATTTTATACCAAACAATGGTGACTTGGTATACTCTTTTTCGTCCATCGGTGCTGATTTTTGGGAGATTTAAGTCGGTTTTATTTCATGAAGTCTAAAGCATCCATTTACATTAATATTAGCTGCTGAAATAGAATTGAATTGTGCTTGTTTATGGGCTATACATGCCATACTTGAACTCTTTAAGAAGGCCCGAAGGGTGATAAATGTTGGTATCTACTGTACAAAATGATAAGTTATTTAGTATGAATTTGTATACCAAAACATGAAGCTTATATCACTATTGAATGAAAACAATTTCATGCAGTCGGCAATTTCAAAAATTATGAACTTAAAGTTAAGTTTTTTAAGGTTTAAGGGGGGCAATAAGGTGTTGAGGAGAAGGAAAACAAGAGGGCCAAAACCACAAAGCTTGGGTATGTCTCGACATCCCCTATACCTCAATTATATCTTTTATGATCTTCTTGACCCTATGTTTTTAATTTATGACCATATTGTGTTTGATGTCTTAGATAATAGATTTTTTCTTTACTATTAGTATTAATAATAAAGACACAATACTAAAAAAATGAGAGAGATGCATGCATGGCTATGAGTTATCAAGTTATACTATTGCTCTCTAGTAGTTTTATATTTTGTTAGTACTCACAAAGAAAGCAAGGTACATATGTCATCCTCGAAGATGTTGGGTTATAAAATAAGGAGGCAGAGTTGCGTATGTATGAGGTTTATATACATTGACCATTAATTTGATCATTAGTATTAAGGTTCAGTATTTGGCAAATTGTCTTAGGGGATTCAATTTATGTGTACAAGTAGATTGAGTAATTACTCGTCCGGAAATGTTGCATGACCTTTAATGTTTTTCAGTGGCAGTGCCAAGCAGAGGCACGCCCCAGACGAACAGCGTAGCAACAGTGCCAAACAGACAACGAAGGAACGAGGGGGGCACGCTCCAGGCCACGGACACGGTTGCCTGGGGCCTGGCGCCGCCGTAGGTTCTTTTAACATGCATGGTTGCCTTCTTTCACCTAATGAAAACAACTTGTGACCTTAGTAATGAGTTAACCACCGCTTTGATACTTTCAAAAGTGTGTCATAATTTCCCTTGGAATGCTTAGTCTGGATGTCCGTGTGCAATGCTTAGTTTTCACTCATATCATGTGATTTTAATGATAAATACTCCCTCCGATCCAAAATACATGTCATGGTTTTAGGTTAAATTTTAACTAAAACCACAACACTTATTGTAGATCGGAGGGAGTACTATAAATGCATGTCATGAGATTGATACATTTTGCTATGCCCACTGGTACAAAACTTTCAACTCTGTAAAAGAAAAAATATGTACGCATTCGTGCTATAGGTGCATGTCCTGAGATTCTTACCTACTCTGCTAGCAGTAATTTTTCTATATACCTATTAATAAAGCAAGGTTTGTTTCTTTAATTTTTTTCAACCGTTCAGCAACAAAAATATTATATTTTTTTACTATCCGAGGTAGTACTAAATTTTTGTACGTCCGTCTGCTAGAAAAGGGAAAACGATTTTGTCCAGAATTTCATACATGGGTCGCGCGCTGTGGCCCAGCGAAGCCAGCCTACTTATTTTCCTTCCAACGCAGCTGAGAATATCCTATTTGTCGCAGGGCAGAAAATAGTCAGAAATTCTTACATTTTTCTTTTTCCTGTGTTCTGTTTCTATTTTTCTTTTACCATTTCTTTCTATTTTTCCTTACTGTTTCTTTTTAATCGATTCCATGTTTATTTTCCTTTTTACATTTTTTGTAAATTCACAATTTTCAAAAAATGTTCATAATTTCATTTTTTGTTCAAAATTTAAAAAAATATTCAGAATTCCAAAATTGTGTTCCCATTTCAAAACAATTAGCATTTTAAATTTTTGTTCTAGTTCCAAAATTTGTTCAAAATTCAAAAACATTCCCATTTTTCCAAGAAATGTTGTTTTTAAAAATTGTTCGAGATTTTCCAAAAAAAACTTGCATTTTAGAAAGTGTTCCAAATTCGGAAAATATTTTTGTTTTAGTGAAATGTTTACAAATTCAAGAAAAAATACTTTAAATATTCACACATTGCTGCTTTACAAACAGCCATATCAATTTATATACAAGTGTGAAACTACATGTAGTAAGCTAGATGAAGGATGGATGCATTAAGCTCGACGAAGTACGGATGGATTGGTATGTGAGCTAGCTGGAAAAGGACCTTGAATTTCTTTATATATAAAACATGTTCCCCTTTTTTCAAAAATGTTTATGCTTTCCAAAATTGTTCAAAATTTTCAAAAAAATTGCAGTTTAGAAAATGTTCCATATTCGAAAAATATTCTTGTTTTAGTCAAACATTCAAAACATCAAATGAAATATTCGTGTTTAAAAATTTGTAAGTGATTGCTAAACTTTTATGCTTCATTTATATGAAGATCAATTATCCAATATAACTATGTTCGCGATATGAGGCATTAGACATTATCTAGAATCATATCTGATGAGTCGTCCTATCTTTCGGGAGAGGATACTTTGTGGACCGCCTCTCTCATGCATGCATGTCCGACGTGCAAATCATGTTTTCATATGCCTCAAAATCAAAGTTATCGGGGTATTATGTTGTTAACAACGCCCCCCCCCCCCCCCCCCCCCAATGTCGAAGTTACGACGATATTTGTATAAGATGAATACAAAATGTATGCACAAGATGAATACAAGATTTATACACAAAATGAATACACAACTCAACAAATGAACCAACCATCATCCTATGAACAAAACTCAACATACAACAAATGGACACCTTTTGTCGAACAGCGGAGGTACGATTATGGACCAACTCCACGGAGATACAATACCACAAACTGTAATTCCACCGAGTGAAAAAAAAATTGTTCTTCAATTTGCAAAGGAGCTATATTCTCCCCAATTCTTTTGCACCCAAATAAATTACTTCATCTATTTGACAGTACCCACAACCCATTCCACCAAAAACAATTGGTTCCATAGTTCAAATTTTTCAAATTTTATTCAGTTCAAATTTGGACCAGATTCAAACTCCATGGTCAAATCCCAATTTAAATTGCTCCAAAAATTCTGAAACTTTGCCAGACTCTCTTTTGTGCATCAACACCTCACCACAAAAATTCTCAAAATTTCCTAAAATTCCTAGAGCCCCCTGGCATTTCATCATACACTTGATGTGCACTGTCAAAAAATTCAGAAAATTCAGAAAAATAAAAAATGTTACAAACTTGCTCAAATGATAGAATGGATGCCACCGATGGATTTGTGGGATTTTTCTACCCCAAATTCATATATAATATGCATAGGTTCCTATATGAAAAATGCCCACAATTGCATTTGCAAAATACTGCCAAAAAACAAAGGTTCCTATATGAACCTTGGAGCAGTGGCAGCAGGGGGCCTTGGGGAAGGGGGGGAGCTCACTGGGGGCACGGCGATGGAGCTGGAGGCCGGCGACCAGGCGACGGGGAGGAGGGGGCGTGAGGAGGTCCGGCGACGAGCGAGGAGCGGGCTCAGGGCGCGGCGAGGGCGTCGGCAAGGGGGGGCAGCTCGGAGGGGACGGCGATCTCCGGCGCAGCAGCCTGGCAGCGTCATGTTGTGGTTTGGCGTCGGGGAAGAGAATGGGAGAGAGTGGGGCGAAAAATTCTAAGTGCTGGTTATATACCCCACCCTTTAGTCCCGGTTGGCTCCAACCGCCCGGTTGGCTCCAACCGGGACTAAAGGCCCCCTTTAGTCCCGGTCCGAGCCACCAACCTGGACTAAAGGTGAATTTCACCAGCCCAAAGGGCGAGAAACCAAGGCCTTTAGTCCCGGTTGGTGGCTCGGACCGGGACTAAAGGGGGGCCTTTTGTCCCGGTTGGAGCCACCAACCGGGACTAAAGGGTTGGTCCTGGCACGGCCGAGGGGTGATGGGAGTTTAGTCCCACCTCGCCAAGCGAGAGGCGCTCGCACCGGTTTATAAGCCCGGTTGCGGCTACCGTCGCAAGTTCCTCTCAAAGCACAGCTCATCGTCTAAGCTGGCCCCTCTCTGCCCTGTGGGGCCAACTGACAGCAGATATTCGTGCCCCGCGGGCCTGCATCCTGGCCCATTGGGTTTCTAGTCGTATGCAGGCCGTGGTGTGTGAATTCTGCTGCTAGTAGGCGGGCATTTTTTACTTTTTATGTTAGTTTTTGCATATGTTATGTCAATTTTTTGAACTTCTTCAAATCTCATCCTAATTTTTGTTTTTAGACCTTTTTCCTATTTTTGGTTTTAGACCTTTTTAGGATATTTTACTTTTAGTTTTCTTTTAGACAGATGCATACATGCCTAGTTTTTATTTATTTCTTTTTGCTATTAAAGTTTTTAACAAAAAATACTTTATGAAAATTTTAGTTGCATAAATTTTGTACAATTTTAAGTTAATATCTTATCTTATATTTACTAATTGGAGGCACCATCCGAGTTTCCACGTTAATTCTCACGTCTAACCACTTAATTACCGTTGGATTAAAGATGGTAAGCTAAGATTGCTTTTTTAACAGCAAATATCAATCTCCTCCCAAGACTTAAAAAAAACTCAATCTCTATCTCTCCCCGACTCTTCCCTGCTTCAATCTCCACATCAGGCAAAAAAGAAAAAGAAAAACAATCTCTATTTCCCCCGAGACTTCCCTGTTTCAGTCTCCACATCATGCGAAAAGAAAGAAAAAAATCAATCTCTGTCTCTCCCTGACCTTCCCCTATTTCAATCTGCCCATCACGCACAAAAGAAATCAATCTCTTCCCTACCCTCTACCCTGTTTCAATCTCCATAGCACGCCGCCGCCGTCCTCACGGCTCCCATCAGATTTGGATCAATGTCCAGGCTTGGGATCCTCCTGTTGCGGGGCAGCGCATCCTCCCCCGTATCTTCTCTCTTCCACGCTCTAATGGTCGAGGCCGCCGTCTTCCTCACGGCTCCCATCAAATTTGGATCAAGGTCCAGGCTTGGGTTCCTCCTGTTGCGGGGCAGCACATCCTCCCCCGTATCTTCTCTCTACCACGCTCTAATGGTCGATGCACTTCCCTGGCCACAACGTCGTGGGCTGCTGTCTGATGGCCTTCTCTGCATGAGGGCCTGCTCTCGGCTTAGCGGGTGCTCAAACATGTCTCCCTGGCCTTCTCCTCTTCTTGGCTGTCGTAGGTGTTTGCATCGATTCTGTACTGCAGGGTTTGTGCTTTGCAAGTCTATCTTCCATGCTGCACCTTTTCTTTCTGTCGTTGGTTGCGAACAATGGTTCAGTACGACCACGGCCATCAGGTTTTTGCTGATCCATTCACTTCTGCATATGATGGGACAGCTAACACGAGGTAAATCGAGACTGATGTGGCTTTTATGGTACTTATTTTTTTAAATAAAATTTCTATTGCGTTTGTAACTTGACCCTTTTGCTCTGATTTTTGGTTCTCAGCAAGCTGTTTAATTTGTAATATCATCGGTGTGGATTTAGTTTTTACAGCAGGACGATTGAATTTGTTTGGATCATACTTCTAAAGCAGATCTAAAATATCAAGGTGATAAGTGTGCATCGTGCTTTTTGCTTACATAATAATTTTATATTTCTCTCCTTTCCTCTTCAGCGCTAGGAATTTTTATTCTACTAAATGATGCATGTGCGTCCGGTCTCTTATTTTCAGTGTTAATGATAACATCCATTCTTTCTATTGTGCAAAGTGGTAGCATCATGGAAGTTGTGGCCATGGGTGAAAGCACGGTACCTTTTCCCTTAAAGTCTAATTTAGGTATTCTCAACGTGTTCTAACATTTCTTGGTGTTCAGTTCATGCCGCTCCATTACTGAGATCCTCTATATATAATACGCCAACGAAATGACAGAAGAATTTGACATTTTTTTCCGGTCAATTCTTGACATTGAATTGGTACTCTAATACTGTATACATTTTAGCATTCAGGATATTACTCAAAGAAATTATGTTTCAAAAAGGATATTATGATTAATTTTGACACATGCTATTAGTAGTACTAATAAACATAATAAGGTCGATCTCGACATTAGTTTAATTGGTTCAATATCATTTGTTTGTTCTTAAATAGCAATTTTTTTAAATCTTGCTTTTTAGCATACGTTGTACTTCATAGTTGAAATTTCATTCTATGGACGTGAAAGCAGAAGACGTCGTAAGCAAGACAGATATATAAATATGACTAACTGCTGGAACTCTTGCATCTAGATTTAGAAGTAATTCACAGTGCACGCTATGGCAAAAGTATGAGTGGCCTCCTTCCAACGATCCACTTATAACCGTTGGATGAAAAGATGTGCATCGCAGCTCAGACGCGCATGCTTCTTCTCCCGGGTCTTCCGCCGGTTCCCTCAAAATAGAAAAAGGAAAAGAAAGCCTTCTCGGTGATGAGTTTTGATTGGCAAGATATTTTGAGGGAACCAAGAAGGTACTTCATAAAGCTAGATATTTTGTGAATGCAGAGCGTACTGAAATAAATTTGGATGGACTAACTTGAGTTCTTCCATCAAGTTGTTTCACTAGAAATCTATGGTATAGAATTGTACAACAAAAACAGTACAGAACATTATGTAGTTCTAATTTTGATATTCCTGAAACATGTACAGTTTGACATCATGGTTCAAGTCGACTATTTGCATTTGGACAAGTTTAGTTGTAGCACGTCAATACTCGAGATGGTGGCAGCGTGCTGGATCGATCCATTGGCATGAACAACAAAGACGGCGCTCATGCACAAGGATGCTAGATTGATCTTTTGAGTTGTTTGTACGGAGGCTGTTCTGTCGTTGCTTCACATGGTTGCACTTTACAGGTTTTGACGGTCTCGCCCAAGCTGCAGCTAACCTTCACGTTGCATTGGTGTGAACGTATGACTCCTTTCAATGTCAAATTGTAGTAGTGATTTGCTTTTGAGAGATAATTAGTATATGTTCATTGATTCATCTTTGACCTCAGGCATACAAAAATGTCAAATCTTTTGAAGATTGTAGGAAATAGTTTGAGAGTATGTGGCTATTTGGTGATTTGATTAAGAAGTAGTCCTACTCGAGATTCACTGGTACTTTTGCAGAAACATGTATAGCATGCTACATCTACTTCCTTTTATCTACTGTTTTACAAAATTTGTATACACTATAATGGAGCCTATGCGCTGTAACTGAGCCTAAAAAATAGTACCATGGGCATAAGCAGGCAACACCTAATATATTGCCTTTCGAGAAAAATACTTAAGTATATGATTCATCAGCTTCATGATAAGGTTACCATAAATACCATGTATTATGCCACAAAATAAATAAATAAATAAATATTGTTTTCGCAAAAGGCATCGATTATTGCCTACTCAAGGTCATCCCCACTACATCTGTTAGGCTGAGCTCGTGCAGGGCTAAAATCTCCAGTTCAGTTTTTGTTCACAAAATGTAAATCCCAGCCTATTGTTTTTTTTTGAGAAATAAAACATTATAATTTCTTACCCTTATACAAAAAGAGCTGTTAATTTGGTAAAAAATATTGTATAGGTTTCTTTTAACGAAAGATCTAGAGGGTGAGACAATTTTAGTAAGTGTCAGAAGAATATTAACTTAAGTACCATATATAGAGAGTGACACAATAATGATAACTAACATACCATGGACCCTGCATAATTTCCTTATTGAATCAGTAGTCTACTTCCTGTAGGAAAGTCACTGATTGTAAATATTCCTAAAACTCTTTCTGTTGTATTCTTTTGAAAAATAAGGTTTTGAAATTAATCTCATACCTGTTTTCTCATATGATATATTTTCAGTTTTATGTATTGTTTCATTGAAACCATTCCCCAAATTTATGGAACTAACTTCCACAAATATCAGGTGGATGCGCATCAATAATTCTTTAGATCAAACCTCTAAAGTTTGTTTGTTTCCAAAATACACTAATTGTACACACATTCATATCTCCTCCACATTAAATAGCCAGAATACTTACTTCTATGCAGTACAATTGGATTTGACTTTTGTAGTTTAACACAAACATACTGTAGAGCTACGAAATCCGAGTCTTCAAACATATTCTATGCGCCAAAATTTGAGATGTTATTCAAAATTAAGTGATAAATTCTCTTGGATGTTGTCCTTTCTTTTGTGATTGCATCCTTCTTAATTTAATTAGGTTGATGCGTATGACCCAAACTTTGAAACTTTCAGTATATACAAATAGTATAATATAAGTTTATTTCATACTACACAATTACAATGATTGTATGACAGTGTGCATGCCTACGGTTAGATTATAGTAATCATTCTCTTGGACCAAACATTAATAACATCATTTTCGGTCTTATCATGGCATTTCTATAAAGATTGTCGATACGAGTAAATATGTAAATATTTTTCCTCATTCTATTTCAATATATAAAAAAGTGGAAAAATCACTAGCCCGTACCGATGCACGGGTTGACGACTAGTTTGATCATAACTAGAGTTTTATAAAAGCTTTTTAGTTGATTCTTTTTGCTATTAGAGTTTTATAAAAGCATTTTAGTTGATTATTTTAATGATTTTTTGGAGCTAAATGACCGTGAAATTGAAAAGCACTACAAATGAAGAATATTAGAAAATACTTTTTGTTAACCTAATAATGTTATATTTTCTTTTCTGTTAAGTAATTAGTTTAACCTAATACTTTTTGTTAACCTAATTTATTTTGATGCATAGACACATAGTGATTCAAAAAAGCCGACACCAATGTTCTATGTTAAGGAGATAGACCCTTACTACGTAAGATTGGTAGTAAGGGTCCATATCCTTAACAAAGGATGCAATGATGTCAGAAGCTTATCGCTTCTGGACGACCCGGATATTTAAGGTGGTCGACTAGCTCGTCACTTGGCGAGGTGGGACTAAATACGGGTGTGAAAATGTGCGGTAGGCCTTTAGTCTCGGTTGGTGCCACCAACCGGGACTAAAGCTAGGTTTTAGTTTAGTATTTTCTGTTAACCTAATAATGTTATATTTTTATTTTCTGTTAAGTTATTAATTTAGTATTTTTCTTTTCTGTTAAGTTATTAGTTTAGGATTTTTCTTTTCTGTTAAGTTGTTAGTTTAGTATTTTCTTTTTTGTTAACCTAATATGCACCATTCAAAGGCACATCATCAATTTTCAACCCTTTTCTGACTTCATTTGCTATTTTTTATGCATTTAATGATTTTTTTAGCTAAATGACCCTGAAATTTAAAAGCACTACAAATGAACTCTGAAAAGGTTGAAACTTGGCATGGTGTCATAATTTCACCCACATAGCATGTGCTAAAAAGTTGAGAGGGTTATGGCAAAAACAGGATGCACTTCGTGTACAAACTGGACAATCTCTTTCGAAGTATCAGTGTTTCGGACGAAAACTCATCTATTACAAAGGGATTTCATTTTTTTTAACTTATTTTAACTCCATATTTTTTCTGCATTCAATATGCACCATTCAAAGGCACATCATCAATTTTCAATCGTTTTCTGACTTCATTTGCTATTTTTCATGCATTCAATGATATTTTTTTGAGCTAAATGACCCTAAAATTGAAAAGCACTACAAATGAACTCTGAAAAAGTTGAAACTTGGCATGGTATCATAATTTCACCCACATAGCATGTGCTAAAAAGTTGAGAGAGTTACGGCAAAAACTGGATGCACATCGTGTAACAATCTCTTTCGAAGTATCAGGGTTTCAGACGAAAACTCATCTATTACAAAGGGATTTCATTTTTTGACATGTAACTGCAGTGATATTCTAGATCAAGCCATCATCAGAATAGTTGTGGAGCATAACTATGGCTTTCAACCCAGAATCAAAGGTGCAAAATATTCGGTTATCTTGTATATGTCGAACAGTTACTTGAACAATCGTACCATCTGATATGTTGTCATCACTAGAGAGAAAGTCTTCACTTTTTCTTCGCGTGTGTCCCTTGCTTATTGCACCGTAACCATGGATAATCTTCATCATTTAACAGGATGCTTGGGTTAGTCTTCACTGTGAAGGGAGGAATTTCATGAAACTTTTCATAATCTTCAGACATATCTGTCTTGTCTTCCACTCCCACGATGTTTCTTTTCCCTGAAAGAACTATGTGGCACTTTGGCTCATCGTATGATGTATTCACTTCCTTATCTTTTCTTTTTCTTGGTTTGGTAGACATGTCCTTCACATAGAAAACATGCGCCACATCATTGGCTAGGACGAATGGTTCGTCTTTGTACCCAAGATTGTTGAGATCCACTATTGTCATTCCAAACTGCGGGTCTACCTGTACCCCGCCTCCTGTCAGATTGACCCATTTGCACCGAAACAAAGGGACCTTAAATTCACGTCCATAGTCAAGTTCCCATATCTCCTCTATGTAACCATAATATGTGTCCTTTTCCCTATTGGTGTTTGCTGCATCAAAGCGGACACCACTGTTTTGGTTGGTGCTCTTTTTATCTTGGGCGATCGTGTAAAATGTATTCCCATTTATCTCGTACCCTTGGTAAGTCAATACAGTCAAAGATGGTGTCCTGGCCAACAAGTACATCTCATCTCCAACAATGTTGTTACCCATGAGATGTGTTTGCAACCAATAGCCGAAAGTCCCAATGTGTTCACGTGTAATCCAGTCGTCAGACTGCTCCGGGTGTTTGGAGCATAGAATATTCTTGTGTTCATTGATATACGGGGCCACCAAGGTAGAATTCTGTAGAACTGTGTAGTGTGCTTGCGCCCAAGAATGCCCGTCCCTACATATTATTGAATGCGCTCCTAGCATGCCTTTTCCACTCAGTCTCCCCTCATGCCGCGATTAAGGAACACCAATCGGCTTAAGGTCCGGAATAAAGTCAACACAAAACTCAATGACCTCCTCTGTTTGGTGGCCCGTGGAGATGCTTCCTTCTGGCCTAGCACGGTTACGAACATATTTCTTTAGGACTCCCATGAACCTCTCAAAGGTGAACATATTGTATAGAAATACAGGACGCATAATGGCAATCTCGTCGACTAAGTGAACTAGGGCGTGCGTCATAATATTGAAGAAGGATGGTGGGAAAACCAACTCAAAACTGACAAGACATTGGGCCAAATCATTCTGTAACCTTGGTAGGATTTCTGGATCGATTACCTTCTAAGAAATTGCATTGAGGAATGCACATAGCTTCACAATGGCTAATCGAACATTTTCTGGTAGAAGCCCCGTCAATGCAACCGGAAGCAGTTGCGTCATAATCACGTGGCAGTCATGAGACTTTAGGTTCTGGAATTTTTTTCTCTGCCATATTTATTATTCCCTTTATATTCGATGAGAAGCCAGACGGGACCTTTGTGACGCCCCCGACTCAATCGTGCACTAATCATACATGCAAATGTGCACGATCAAGCACAGGGACTCGCGGGAAGATATCACAACACAACTCTAACACAAATAAACGGACATCCACAATATTACAGACCAGGGATCACGAGGATCTGAATACATAAGTCAGTCATACAAATAATATCTGAGTACAGACATAGTTATCCAAGGTTTGCCTTAAGAAGGCTAGCACAAACAACGACTCTAGATCGAAAGGCGAAGGCCTCCTGCCTGGGAGCCTCCGATCCTATTCCTGGTCGGCTGGCTCGATCCAGTAGTAAGTACCATCTGGACCCATCTGATAGTAAGCTCTTGCAGTGGCATCTGGCTCCTGGGCTCCATCGTCTGTTGTATCACCAAGTAGGGGAATATAGGGAAAAAGAGGAAGCAAAACAACCGTGAGTACTCATCCGAAGTACTGAGCAAGCAAGGATCTACACTACATATGCAACATTATCAAAGGGGAAAGGCTGTATATGTGGACTGGGCTGCAGAAATGCCAGAATAGAGAGAAGGCCTAGTCCTATCGAAGACTAGCATCTTCACGAAGCCACCATCTTGCAGCAATTAGAAGAGTACAGAAAAGCATTTTATTAAGCAAACATGTTGAGGCAAAGCCTAGAGATCCTTCCTCGACTCCCTGCGAGAAAGCGATCCCGAAGCTTCAATTAATTAAACAAGTATCCAGTTCAAGTAATAGATCGGGATACCAAACTGAGCGTCCTTTACCATAGGACCAGCTATCGATAGATTATTCTTCCCTGCAGGGGTGCACTACTGTTACCCAACACGCTCGATCACCTCTGGCCGGACACACTTGCTGGGTAATGCCCGGCCTCGGGAGATCAACACGAAGCAGCGCCCTACCTAGGCTCAGCAGAGAGGTCAGCACGCCGGACTAACCTATGCACCCAGAGGTCTTGGGCCATCGCCCTGGGCACCCTGCGCGTTGCCAGACTGGCCGGGGAACAGGCACGACACTGAACTCGTCAATGAAGTATCCAGCCCAACCCCAACAATCAGCCCGCACGATGAACCGTGACATCTGAAGAGCTTTCGGGAGAAACGTACGACGTAGAGGGCCCCATAAACCATTATCCCGCGTGGTGATAGTGCGTATAGGGCACGCCGACCCACTCAGATCAAATACCCAAATCCGATAGGCTGATTTAGTAACACGCGGAGACGATCAGAGTTTCTGATGCTCCTCCTCAATATCACACTCGGGCGCCCTTCCGGGCAAGCCCGACATCATAGATCTCCCTGCGGGTACCCCTCGGGGTCGACCCGCCTGTGACAAAGGTCAAAGTATCCGTGTGGTCACAATATCAAGGTGAACGTAGGAGGCATCACCCTCGAGGTTCACACTTGAGGGGGTTGCACGACAGAGTTGTATCAGAAGTGGTGAAGGAGGAATCACCCTCGATGACCACGATCGAACAGCTACACTGCAGAGTATTCATCAGGAGTGCGTTACGAGGTATCACCCTCGGCACTCGATAGTAACTATGCAGAGTCATACAACTAAGGGGGGGTGAGGTGAGTTGTCGGTCTCTGGTCATCGATCACGTTGATCGAGTAGTCGATGATGAAGCAGAGGCAACAAGGGTAAGGTGATGGGGGTCACTGATGGTTCATTACCAACTTATACTAAGCAGTTTAACATAGGCAGGTAAGGTAACAATAAATAGGTTACAAAAGCAGGCTATGCATCAGAATAGGAGCAAACATTAATAGTAGCAAAATCTAATGCAAGCAGGAGAAATGGAATGGGCGATATCTGGATGCTCAAGGGGGGGGCCTTGCCTGGTTGCTCTGGCAAGAAGGAGGGGTCGTCAACGGGCTGCTCGTCTGGAGCGTAGTCGTACTCAGCTGCAACGGCGTCGGTCTCGGCGTCTATCGAGAGAGGAGGGGGGAAGAAACAATAAATTAACGGCAAAGATGCAAACAATATGGATGACATGCCTAAATGATATGCAGAGGTGTTCTACTACCTAACTAAATGATTTAGTTAATTTAGCAATTAATTTGGATTTATTTAATTAAAGTTGAGCACTATTCATTTATCAAAATCAGTCTAAAATCTCCATGTTCAGGTAGCTAGGGGCATCTGACAGATGAACGGACCACGTATTCGGATTCGTCTCGAAATTCTGAGCAACTTTCATATATAAATTATTTTCATCTGAGCTACGGTTTATTTTATATGATTTTCTAAAGTTTTAATCATTTTCTGAATTTATTTAATTATTTAAATTAGAATTATCCGAAACAGTGAATGGTGACGCAAGCATGACGTCAGAGTGACGTCAGCAGGTCAACTGGTCGGTTGACCAGTCAAACCTGACAGGTGGGTCCAGTGGGACCCACATGTCAGTGGCAGTGGCTTTAATCAGAGGGGTTAGTTTAATTAAATAGGTTAATTAGTGGGTGGGGCCTACTGGTCAGTGAGTGTTTAGGATTTTAATTAACTAATTATCTATTTAATTTAATTCGTTTATTTCAGGCGCCCAGTCAGCAATTGACCCAGTCAACTGGGTCAACTGGTGCCCTGGGGCCCACGGTCAGTGACACAGAGGCGGGGCCCACCGGTGCCTGGTCAGCGCGGCGGCCGGTGCAACGCCGGCGACCATTCTAACGGTGACGCGGCATGGGAGGTGATCGGGATTCGACCACAGGGGGTCTGCGGGGCTGCGGTTGGGCGCGTTCGACGCGGCTTGGCGTCGCGCGTCGAACGGTGGTGGTGCGAGGGGCTGTGGTGGCCGGAGCTGAGCGCCATGAGCTCGCCGGCAGCGAGGTGCTTCGGGTGAGGTACGGGATCGATAAAACGACGCGCGTTCGAGCGATCTAAAGGGCGAAGCGAGGCCTACGCGATGCGGCAAACGCAACGGAGGCACGCATGGGACCAAATGGTCGCCGTGGCCACGCCGGCGACGAGGCCAGGTGGCGGAGGGCTCGGGCAAACATGGAGCAGGCGCTACGGGCAGCTAGAGGGGCAGGGGAAGGCGCGTTCCATGCAGGAGCTCTCCGCGGGAGCGTGGGGTCTAGGCAGAGGGCTTGGGGAAGTCCGGTGATGGAGATCGACGGCGAGTTCATGCGGTGGCCGAGGGCGGCGGCGAGGAAGAATGAGGCGTCGCGAGGGGCTCCTGGGCTCGATCCGGCTGCGTAGTCAAAGCAGAAGCCCACAGCGGTGCTGCAAGACTTGTCGGAGCGGCGAAAGGGCGACGGTGGCCGCGGCTACGGCGAACGGCGGCGAGGGTGGTGCTCGGGCATCTCGAACGAGAGTGAGGGAGGGGACGAGAGGGGAACTGGTGGGCGCTGGGGTTTGCCAGTGGGTGCGGGGAGTTGCTCTTATCGTCCCCGACGAGCGCGGCGTGCTGTCGACCGCACGGAAGGGGGGCCTGGCTGCGCGCGCTCCAGGTGCTCGACAACGAGCGGCATGAGCAGCGCGGGAGGAGGGAGGAGGTGCGGGGTGGGCTGGGCCGTTGCGGTAGTCACTTAGGCCTAGCTGCTCGGCCTTTTTCTCTTTCTTTCTTTTCTTTTCTGTTTTTCTTTTGTTTCTATTTTTGCAATAATGTGTGGCCTCAAACACTGTTTTGTAAAATAGGTAACTTGTTCCAATAAATACAGTGCATTAGTTAGTACTGCTAAAAATTGGTTTGGAGGCTAATGGAGTTCACACAAATTTTGTATTAAATAAAATGTATTAAACCTTGCTGTTTTGGTACTGTTAGAGTCACTTAATTAATTTATTAATTGTTGGTTACAATTTTAGAATTGTGAAAGTGCGTTAAATCGACTAGAGGGGGGTGAATAGGTGGTTTTTATGAATTCGTCGCTTAGTAAATACTACTTGAGGAATTTCCAAAGCAACAAACTACAAGCAGCGGAATAAGTACTGAGGTACATGGATAACAAAGCAGTAGCATAGTCATCATGATGAAATAAAACAAAACAGAGCACAGGTAGCGTGTAAACAGGATAAGCAGGCTGAAAACAAAGTGACTGAAGAAATAGGTATGAGGAAATTGAGAAAGTCTTCAGTCAAAGTCTTCAAACAGTACCGATCAAGTACACAGCAAGTATGCGAGGAAATGAAAGGGTTGAGGAAATAGAACCAGTAGCTTGGTGAAGACAGTGATTTGGTAGACCAGTTCCTACTGTTGTGACAGTTGTACATCTGGTTGGAGCGGCAAGGTATTTAAACCTAAGGACACACAGTCCTCACCGTATTCTCCTTGAGCTAAGGTCACACAGACCTCGCACAATCACTCGTGGTAAGTCTTCACAGGTGACTTCCAAACCTTCACAGACTTGGTCACTCGGCAATCCACAATTCCTCTTGGATGCTCTAGACCATGACGCCTAACCGTCTGGAGGATGCACAGTCCTCAAAGGTAACAAGCGTCGGTTCCACACAGTTACAATTTCTTCAGTGATGCTCAATCACTTTGGGTTTTAGGTGTTGGGTTTGGGTTTTTCCTCACTTGATGATTTTCGCTCAAAGTCCTCGGAGGATGGGATGCTCTAAATGACAAGTGTCAGTTTCTCTTGGAGCAGCCAACCATCTAGTGGTTGTAGGGGGCGGCTATTTATAGCCGGGGAGCAGCCCAACATGATAAGACATAAATGCCCTTCAATGATATGACCGTTAGGTGGGTAGGATATTTTGGACAGCTAGCGCATAGCACAGCAACGGTCGAAATTTGAGCTCTCAAATTCCTCAGGGCTATCATGTTCCTCACTTGTAGGCAATCCGCACTGGCGAATTCCTAACTCCTCACTCAGAACAAATTCCTCAGAGAACAGAAGAACTTCGTCTCTGTCACTGAAGAACTTGACTGAACTGTATGAGATTTCCAATGGCTTCACTCGAAAGGATTGGTAGGTGTAGGATTTGAGTTGAGCATCACTTGAAAACTTTTCTTAGTTTTACCTCGACCCCCTTTAACAGTACGGTGTTTCCTATGACTCAAGAAAGGGAAAACAAAACTATGAAAACAAAACTCTTCACGCTTCATAATCCTCGCATCAATATCAAGTCTTCAAGGTCACACAAATTTCCTCATTTTCAAAGTCTTCAAGAAAACCAAAGTCTTCAACTGAAGACATTCATTTTTAGGGGTCGACTTTCTTCGTAAATATCAAACTCCTCAAAGACTTATAGAACCTGTGTACACTCACAAACACATTAGTCCCTTAACCTATAAGTCTTCAATACACCAAAATCACTAAGGGGCACTAGATGCACTTACAATCTCCCCCTTTTTGGTGATTGATGACAAATAGGTTAAGTTTTCAACGGGGATAAAACATATGAAGTGTAAATACTGATATTGAGGAATTTGATTGCAAGATATAGAGGAACTCCCCCTGAAGATGTGCATATTGAGGATTTTGCTTTGGATTGCAAATGCACATTGTAGAGTAATATCATGGAGATCTCCCCCTATATCTTGTAATTCATACACGCATTTAACATATGATATGAAGAATTTGAAATGCATGATGAAATATGGTGTCTGACAAAATTCAGCATGCGTGCATTAAAGTACTTGAGGAAATAAGCATGCAAAAAGCAGTTCAAAAGTATCAGACCACCATAAGACTTAAGTTTACAACTCAACCAACAAACACTTCAGAAGAGCGAGAGTTGTAACTTAACAGAAAAAAATAGAATAGCCCATATATAAGACCCACTTGAAGACTAACTCAAATTTCTCCCCCTTTGTCATCGACTGACCAAAAGGGACGAATAATGAGGACTAACGCCCCTGAAGAATATCATCATGATGTCGATGGAGGAGCGCCAGCATTGTTGGGGTCGTCCGTTGAGGTAGGGCCTGCCGCAGTGTCATTCAAATCTTCGGCTTCATCCGTCTCGCGCGATGAAGAATATGAACTAGCAACAAGCTGAGGAACTTTGACCTTCTTGAATTTCTTCGAAGGTGGCTGAGACCAGTCAAAGTCTTGTTGGAAGCCCATCTCCTTGAGATCTTCAGCACTATAAAGATTCGACAGAATAGCCCAAGTGCGGTCAAAGACTTCATGCAAGTAGTAGTGATTCTTCTTCACAGTGTTTTGAGTGACTGTCATGTTCTGAAGAATTGCACCAAACTGACGCTTGACCCACTTGTGATTTCGATCAACTTTCTGATGAAGACTGAGGAGAAGTTCACGATCAGTCATCACACGCGGAGCTGTTGCTTGAGGATTTTGCTTTGAAGCTTTGGCGGCAGAATCTTGTGTTGCAGAGTCATCATTGGTGGAGTAGGATGTAGCTTTGCGAAACTGTCCATCCAATGGACGAGTGCCTTCATCGATAATGGTAGCCTTGCCCTTCTCATCAGCTGAGGAAATAGTCTGCTTGAGGACTTCAATAGGTGGCAAATAGCTGAGATGATTCTGAAAGTCAGCCTGACAATGAATTGAAGACCTTGATCTGATGAATTTCATGATCCAGGGAGCGTAAGGCTTCAACTCAAAAGGTGACAGAGCAGCATTGGCCAAAGTCCTCATGAAGAAATCATGGTAGTTAATGGGAATGCCATGTATCATGTTGAACAGAAGATTCTTCATGATTCCAACAATCTCTTCTTCATCAGAGTTGTGGCCCTTGATTGGACTGAGGGTTTTGGTCAATATGCGATATATCGTCCTTGGCACATAGAGCAGTTCCTTCACAAGGAAGGTGGTCCTTGGAGCTTGGCCAGCCTTCAAAGGCTTCATCAGCACTTGCATCAAATGATTTGAGAGTTCAGGTTCCTCATAGATGAGCCTAGCACCTTCAGTGGGAGGACTGACTGGGACGGCGTGAAGCAATTCAGAGGCCGGTGCTTTGTAATGAGTATTTTTGGTCATCCAGTCTAGCACCCATGAATTCACATCTTCAACATTTCCAGTGATATGCAATGTGGCGTAGAATTGAAGAATGAGTTCTTCATTCCAGTCGCAGATGTCAGTGTAGAAGTTAAGCAGCCCAGCGTCATGAAGAACACTGAGGACTGGATGGAAGCAAGGAAGCGACTCCATATCCACATGAGGAATTTGCTCGTGGTTAAATACCTTGTTCTTACCAAATAGGAGGGAAGAGTAATAGTTCATTTGACTTGCTGTCCAGAAGCGCTTGCGTCGTAGTCTTGCAGAGTCGTAGGGATTGTAATCTGTGAAGAAAAGATGCTCAGCAAAGAAATCATCAGCGTTGAATTTCTGCTTCTTGGTATGAGGATTTTGTGGCTTGGGCTAAAGATTAACAGTTGAAGTCTTCACAGCCGATTGGCGCACAGCCTCTGGAGCCACAGACTGAGGAATTTCCATAGCAATTTCATCAGCAACAGTCTTGGACTGCATTTCTTCAGCATCAGTAGTTGGAACTTCTTCTGGAATAGAATGAAGTGAAGATTGATGTCCTTCAGAGCCCCTATGAATTTCTTCAGTCTGCACAGGGGACTGAGGAATTTGTTGTAGAGGAGTGGTCAATGGTGAATTTGGATGATGTCTTTCCCAATAATCATCATTGAGAACTGGTGTAGTAGACCCAACGTCCACATCCTCATCTTCTTCATCAATTTCTTCAACGCCTGCCTCTTCAGCTGAGAACTGAGGCACGGGCGATGATACCAGTGGGGTTGAAGGGATATCATTCACTTCAATTTCTTCATCCAACTATTCTGAAGTAGTAGCAGAAGTATTCGCTTCATCACTGTCATCTAGAATGACATATTCCTCACCAAAGGGAACAATTTTCTTTGATGGCATGCTTGAGATAGGAACAGCATCAATGGGGTTGGTGTATGAGCTTTGCGAAGTCTTCACTTTCTTGGGAGCTGAAGACTCTGTAGTTTCTGATGCTTTCCTTTTCTTCACCACTGCCTTTTCTGCAGCTTTGGTCTTCTTCGCTTCTGATGCAAAAGGAAGGTGGATATCTTTCATCTGTGATGACTTTGCAGGAGGAGCAGATGAAAGTGGTGCAGTTTCTTCAGGCACAACTGATGCAGTTGCCCTGGCTTGTTCAGATTCTTCAGGCACAGCTTCATATGCTTCAGCTGACCTGAGTTGTTCTTCAGGCACAACATTGGAGGTTGCCCTGGCATTTTGTTCAGTAGGCTGAGTAGATGCATCAGCCTGAGGAACTTGTTGTTGTGATGGAGCTGCAACATTCGGGTTGAACCCCTTGGCCATTCTGACAAATCTGACTTTGGCACCTAGCTAATCTGCACGATATGCGTCAAATTCATCGCTTAGAGCTTTGATCTCCTTTTGCAGATTCACAAGTTCTTTAGGAATCATCTTCACAACATTTTTCTTCAGAAAGGGCTCCTTCTGGTATTGAGCTTTCTTGACTTGCCTGGCCTTCTCAAATTTCCATTTTTCTTCGGCTATGAAGGCCGTCAACATGTGGCTCTGGCCAGGAGTGAGGTTTAATTCAGGCAAAGGAGTATTTGGATCCTTGTGCGATAGATCAATGAAATCAAGGATCGTTTTAGGATCCAGCATGAGTGGCACAGCACTGCCTTTGGCTCTAGCGGCCTTTTCTTGCCTGTCTTTGATGATCTCAGCAAGTTCTTCATCATCAGCATCATCGTCATCAGACGGAACTTGGAAGGCAACATGCTTCTTGTGAGGACTTGGTCTTGGGCCTCATCCAGCAGTGGCCTTTTTCTTCAGCAAGATTGGACCAGTTGAAGATTGTGGCGGAGCTGAGGAACTTGTAGATGCTCCTGAGGCAATAGAGATTCCTGTAGTCCGTTGGCACGTGGCAAGATGCACAGGTGCTGAGGACTTAGCAGCAGCAATTGAGGATTTTGTGGCAACAGAGGGAATTGGAGCTGCCCTTGAAGTGGTTGCCTGAGGAATTGGCCGTGAGGGCTTTGCACTTGGCCATGAGGGCATAGCAGTTGAGGAACTTGGCTTCACAGCTGATTTCTTCAGCATAGCCTTCTTAGGCTTGCTAGCAGAGGCCTCAGCAGCAGCAGCAGTAGAATCTTCATTGAATTTCTTCACTGCTTCCTTTGCTACTTTAAACAATTTGGCTTGGCGCTTGGCCCATTCTCTGGGAAATTCCTCACCGCGCCTGATGCTTGAGGGATCAGCTTCTTGGCCTGGAGCCAATGGAGGTCTTGGGCATGGAGGATTAACAGCGAATTTCTTCATGTATTTAGGAGTAACATAATGATATTCCCTCCATTCTCTTGCCCATCTCCTCTCAATTCTCTGTATGCGCACTTTGCGCTGAGTCTTGGTCTCTTTGCCATGAGTTGCTTCATCAGGAGTACAGTATTCATCATAGATGTCTTCAGGAATTTCAAAAGCTATATTTGTTTCAGGCCACTTTCCTCCCTTCTAAGGTCTTTTACCATCAGCCATTTTCTTCACTTGAAGATTTTGAACAATTGATGTTTCTGAGGAAGTGTGCAACTTATCTTCGAGGAACGCTGCAAATGAGTTAAGTTGATGAGAACCTAGTGATTCAGCAGCAGACATTTTGTACCTGTGAACAGAGTATAGGTGCGAAGAATTTGGAGAGGTCATATGCGTTCTCAGAAATTTTTCAAAAGAAACCAAGTTTGAGGAAATTGACCAGGGGAGTCTTGAGGAATTTCACTAAGCGTTCTTGACTTAGGTTCCAGAGTTGTATAGATTAGAGAATCCACACAATTGAGGAATCTTGAAGAAAAACATAGCTTAGAGAAACAAAACAAGATACAGAAGCATTCGGGAGTTTATGGAATGGGAAGTTGAAGAATAAACACCTTTTGAAGATTTTGTGAAATCATCAAAATCAAAGTAGGGCAGTAAAATCAGATTTTAATTACCCTGGACAAAGAACACGACAAACTGGAAGTGGAAGTGGAGAAGTTCGTCTATTCAGATCTCCCACGCACTAACTTGGCGGTGAGAGACAGCTACGGCGGCGACGGAGTGAAGGTTTCTGCGGTCGGCGCGAGTACGACAGCGACGAGGTCGAGGCAGTGAAGCTCTTCCTCGCCGGCGACGATGGAGAGTAGCGGTGGCGCTAGGTCAGAGAGCTCGAGCGAGTTGGTGGTCGAGCAGAGTAGATGAGGACAGAGGAAGGGAGGGGGTATTTATAGCCACGATGAAAAACTGCCCATCCGAAATTTTTGGACGAACATGCCCCTGACCCTTACTCTTCTAACGACATGTGTCACCCACGTACTGAGAGGTGGAGATCGTGGTAGATCGTGGGTGAGTAGTTTAATCCTATCACGGGATGCGGAACGGTTTGAGCGGCAAAAGCCAAAAATTCAGATATGAAAATTTTAAAGTTTCGTTCGCAAATTCTTCAGCTGTCAAGGACACAGTGAAGACTTTGAACGGGTTTCAAATAGAATGCACATGAAGAATTTGTGAACAGACTAGGTTGAGTTTAGCATAGAGGGGGAACGGGTCCGATCACATTCACTTAGAAGAAAATCAACTTGAAGAATTAGCAATAAGTGAATGCTGTTGAGGACATGAAAAACTCAATTATATATATATAATCAATGAAGAACATCAGTCGAAAAAAATAATTTTTGAAGACTTTGCAAGTTGAAGAATTTGCAAAATGAAGAAAAACTCAATTTTGAAGATTTTCAACTTTTGTGGTGGCGTGTCCCATCGTATAAGAACGATGATTTCAGACGCCACGTACAATTGTCGTAGGGCTCTGAGAATCCAATTATTTGTTAATTTCTTCACACTTAGAGGGTTAGTCTTCATTGATTGAAGAAAAACATTCTTCGTGTGTTGCGCATCTAAGTCATCAATTTTGCATAAGTGTTAGGATGTGTGTCCTTTCAAAGAACATTTGAAGATTCTAAGATATTTAGCTCACACCGCAACTTGCTAAATCTCTTCTCATCCAAGGGCTTGGTGAAGATATCCACTAGCTATTCTTCAGTCTTCATGTGATCAATAGAGATGTCGCCCTTCAACACATGATCTCGAAGAAAATGATGACGAATCTGGATGTGCTTTGTCTTTGAGTGCTGAACTGGGTTATGAGCAATCTTGATGGCACTCTTGTTGTCACAGAAGAGTGGCACATCCTTCACATTGATGCCGTAGTCCTTGAGGGTTTGCTTCATCCATAGCAATTGAGCACAGCAAGAACCAGCAACAATGTACTCAGCTTCAGCAGTAGAGAGTGATACGCAGTTCTGCTTCTTCGAGGACCAACATACTAAAGATCGTCCGAGGAAATGGCATGTGCCTGATGTTGACTTGCGATCCACACGATCACCAGCATAGTCAGAGTCAGAATATCCAACGAGATCAAAAGCCGAGCCCTTGGGATACCATAATCCAAGTGTTGGAGTGTGAGCTAGATATCGAAGAATATGTTTCACAGCCTTATGGTGTGATTCCTTCGGTGTAGCTTGAAAACAGGCACACATGCAAACACTAAGCATAATATCTGGCCTAGTTGCACATAGATACAGTAAAGAGCCAATCATGGAGTGGTATACCTTTTGATCGAAGTCTATACCATTTTCATCGGTGCATATATGGCCATTTGTGGACATAGGGATTTTGACGCCTTTGCAATCTTGCATACCGAATTTCCTCAGAACGTCCTTGAGGTATTTCTCTTGAGAAATGAAGATGCCATTGCATTGTTGACGAATTTGAAGACCTAAGAAGAATTTCAATTCTCCCATCATGGACATTTGATATTCCTCACTCATCATATAAGCAAATTCTTCACTGTAACGTTGGTTAGTATAGCCAAAGATAATATCATCAACATATATTTGGCACACGAATAATTCATCATCATATGTTTTGGTGAAAAGAGTTGGGTCGAGTGAACCGGGTTTGAAGCCTTTCTTCATGAGGAATTCCTTCAGAGTATCATACCACGCCCGAGGGGCCTGCTTGAGGCCATAGAGGGCCTTATTGAGTCTGAAGACTTTGTCAGGATGCTTAGGATCTTCAAAACCTGGGGGTTGAGCAACATATACTTCTTCCTCAAGCTTACCATTGAGGAATGCACTTTTCACATCCATTTGATATAAGATGATATTATGATGGTTAGCATAGGCAAGCAATATGCGAATAGCCTCAAGTCTAGCAACAGGTGAAAAAGTTTCATCAAAATCAATTCCTTCAACCTGTGTGTAGCCTTGAGCTACAAGACGAGCCTTGTTCCTCACCACTAGGCCATTTTCATCTTGTTTGTTGCGGTAGATCCATTTGGTGCCGATGATATTGTGCTTGCATGGGTCTGGTCGCTTGACAAGCTCCCACACCTTGTTCAGCTCGAATTGATGTAATTCCTCTTGCATCGCTTGAATCCATTCAGGCTCCAGAAATGCCTCATCTACTTTGGTGGGCTCTATGATAGAGACGAAAGCAAAATGCCCACAAAAGTTAGACAAATGTGAAGCTTTTGAGCGAGTGAGAGGACCTGGTACGTTGATGTCGTTGATGATTCTCTCAATCTGCACTTCATTTGCAACGCGAGGATGAGCAGGTTGACGACTTTGACATGGCTCAGCATTTTCTTCAGATGCACCAGCATGATTTTCTTCATGATCTGGAATGACTTCTTCAGCAGATTCTTCAGTAGGTATGACATCCTCAGTAGCCTTTAGCTTGATCGATTCCTCAGGAGACATTTCATCTAGCGCAGGAGGTAGGTGCTCTCTTTGCGAGCCATTAGTTTCATCGAATCGCACATCTACAGTTTCAACAACCTTGTGGTGATAGGTGTTGAAGACTCTGTAGGTATGCGAGTCCTTTCCGTAACCAAGCATAAAACCTTCATGTGCTTTCGGTGCAAATTTAGAATTGTGATGGGGATCTCTAATCCAATATTTAGCACCGAAGACTTTGAAATAACTCACATTGGGTTTCTTGTCAGTGAGGAGTTCATATGAGGTCTTCTTGAAGAATTTGTGAAGATATACCCTGTTGATGATGTGGCATGCAGTATCAATTGCCTCAGGCCAGAAGTGACGAGGTGTCTTGTATTCATCAAGCATGGTGTGAGCCATCTCAACAAGAGTCCTGTTCTTGCGCTCCACAACGCCATTCTGCTGAGGAGTGTATGGGGCAGATAACTCATGAGTAATACCAAGTTCATCAAGATAGTCATCAAGACCAGTATTCTTGAACTCGGTCCCATTGTCACTCCGAATATGCTTGATCTTCACACCGAAATTCGTCGAAGCCCTAGAAGAAAATCGTCTAAAGACTTCCTGCACTTCAGTTTTGTAAGTAATGACATGCACCCATGTGTAACGAGAATAATCATCAACAATAACAAAGCCATATAGAGATGCTGCATTTGTTAGTGTGGCATAATGAGTAGGGCCAAAGAGATCCATATGAAGCAATTCAAAAGGACGAGAGGTAGTCATGATAGTCTTCGAGGGGTGCTTGGCTCTGGTTATCTTTCCAGCCTCACAAGCCCCACAAAGATGACCTTTGAGGAATTTGACACCCTCAATGCCAATGACGTGCTTTTTCTTCACGAGCGTGTGTAAGTTCCTCATGCCAGCATGACCCAGTCATCGATGCCATAGCCAGCCTTCTGAAGCTTTTGCAAGTAGACAAGTGGTAGGCTGTGGTCCTGCAGAGAAATCAACAATATACAAGTCTCCTCTCCTAAAGCCTTCGAAGACTTTGGAATTGTCAGATTCCATGAGCACTAAGCAACGATATTTGCCAAAGACAACAACCATATCAAGATCACAAAGCATTGAGACAGACATGAGGTTGAATCCGAGGGACTCGACAAGCATGACTTTGTCCATGTGTCGATCCTTTGAGATTGCAACCCTACCTAGACCGAATACCTTGCTTTTGCCTTTGTCTGCGTAGGTGATATGCTTCAAATGTGATGGAGATAAAGGAGTGTTCATCAGTAAGCTCTTGTCATCGGTCATGTGATTAGTACATCCACTGTCGAGGACCCACTCAGTAGCTTTGGGTAAATCATCCTACAGATGAATTAGTGCATTTTACGAACTCATATACTTCATCAGTGAAGAATATGACATCAATTTCATCAGACAGAAATTCATCAATTAATGCAACATATGAATATATAGCAATATGAGGACGTGAGAAATGAATGAATCATTTCTTCATGATTAGCTTGCGTCCTTTCAAGCATTTTAGGTCTCCAGAAAATTCTTCAGACAATTTAGTTCGTCTGGAGACCTGACCCTGCATAAGAGGTTAGTTCTTTTTCTTCACCACCCACATCTAGAGTGGTGGCAAAGAGTTCATCATTCTGCGAGCTCCATAAGAGAAAGGTGGCATTGATGCCAAAGCACTCCGTTTCAAAGTAGAGGGATTAGTATAGACATATGAGTAAGCAGAGAAATTCTTCGAGGATTTATGAACATAATGATTTGAAGAATAATGCACATAATCAGAATTCTTAGATTTTCCCTGCGAAACAGAAGCATTAGCATGATGATGATCATACGAGGACTTGGATCCACGTGAGGAATTTGATCCATAAGAGGACTTGGATCCATATGAAGACTTCGGTCCATATGAAGAATTTGATCTGGGGTTCCTATTCTTCACTGGTGGTGTCATGAGGACATTCACCTGAAGACTTTCAAGGCACCTTTTGGGAACCCAGATTTTCTTCATAGGGGGACCATTCCTGCAGATAGTTCCAACATATCTAGCAAATACTTCACCATTCTGATTTTTGAACAGTTTATAGTTGGAGTCAAATGACACATCAGATGAATATGAGGATTCACAAGTAAAGCCAGATAAAGAGGATGGATCTACGGGAGGTCCCTTCGCAGCAACCCATGAGGTTTTGGGATACTGCTCAGGTTTCCAGTAGGTTCCATCAGCATTGAGTTTCCTCTCAAAGGCAATACCCTCTTTCCTAGGGTTCCTATTCAAGATCTGCTTTTTGAGCACATCACAAAGAGTTTGATGCCCTTTGAGGCTTTTGTACATGCCTGTCACATACAATTCCTTCAACCCTACATTTTCGGCAGTGATACTAGGGGCATCCTCAGATGAGGAATTTGTGACCACAGAGATAGTTGAAGAATTTGCAGCAATAGAAGCATTTGAACTTTCAGGTGAAGAATTAGCAGTTTCATGTTCAATGCATTTCAAACATGGTGGAATAAATTCTTCCTAAGCGGAACTGATCTGTTGAGCAAGTAATGAATCATTTTCCTTCTGAAGATCTTCATGACTCACCCTTAGCTTCTCAAGATCTTGCTTTCTTTGAAGAAATTCATAAGAAAGCTTCTCATGATCGGCTAAGAGAGTTTCATGACGACTTTGAAGGTTGTCAAACTTAGATTGTAGTTGCTAAAGATTATCAGTCAGTGTTTGAGTTCGATCCATTTCCTCACCTAACAGATCATCGCTTTTGTCTAGCATATTTTGAACTTTTTCCAAAGCCTTTTTCTGTTTAACAGCAATATTAGCAAGTTTGGAATAGCTGGGTTTGAGGTTATCATTAGATTCATCCTCACTTGATTCAGAGGAGGGATATTTGAATACCTTGGCACCTTTTGCCATGAAGCAATAGGTGGGAGCATAGTCATCGTTGCCGTCATCAGCAGTGTTGGGGAAGCCATTTTCCTCAGTGTTGAAGATGGACTTGCTGACGTAAGCAGTAGCGAGGGCTAGGCTCGCCACACCAGAGTCTGACTCCTCAGATGCGTTCTCTTCCTCATGTTCCTCAGGTTCAGCTTCAGAGTCCATTTCCTTGCCAATGAATGCCCGAGCCTTCTTGGAGCTGCTCTTCTTGTGAGATGAAGACTTTGAAGATTTTGATGATGAGGACTTTGAAGATTTCTTCTTCTTCTTTGAGTCATCTGAACTATCATCCCTGTATTTCTTCTTCTTTGATTCCTTTGCCCACTAAGGACAATCAGTTATGTAGTGACCAGGTTTCTTGCATTTGTGGCAAGTCCTCTTCTTGTAATCACGGGATGAGGAATCAGATCTCGTGTCATCACCTTTTGAAGATTTTACAAAGCGACCACGCCTTGAGAACTTCTGGAATTTCTTCACGAGCATTGCTAGCTCCTGGCTTAGTTCTTCAGGGTCACCAAGGCTGCTATCAGAATCTTCTCCTTCAGATGAGGAAACTGCCATGGCCTTCAGTGCGCGTGATCTTCCATAGCTTGGCCCGTAGAGATCTCTCTTTTCAGCTTGTTGGAATTCATGAGTGTTCAGCCTCTCAAGAATATCAGCAGGATCTAGTGACTTGTAGTCTCCACGTTCTTGAATCATCAGTGCCAGTGTATCGAATGAAGAATCAACTGACCTCAGCAATTTCTTCACCACCTCATGGTCGGTGATGTCAGTGGCACCTAGTGCTTGAAGCTCGTTTGAAATGTCAGTGAGGCGATCAAAGGTTTGCTGGACAATCTCATTGTCGAGTCTTTTGAAGCGGTTGAAGAGATTGCGAAGAATGTCAACTCGAGAATCACGTTGAGTTGAGATTCCTTCGTTGACCTTGGACAGCATGTCCCAGATAAGCTTTGCAGACTCCAAAGCACTCACTCTGCTGTACTGTCCTTTGCTCAGATGGCCACATATGATATTCTTCGCTTGAGAGTCGAGTTGCTTGAATCTCTTCACATCAGCAGTGTTCACGGAAGGAGTGACAGAGGGAACGCCATTTTCCACAACGTACCAGAGAACGTTGTCAATTGCCACAAGATGCATGCGCATCTTATTCTTCCAGTAGGGGTAGTCCGTCCCATCAAAGGTAGGACACCCAGCCGAGACCTTGATCATGCCTGCAGTCGACATAACTAAAACTCCAGGTGGTTAAATCAAAATCACACAGAACAAGGGAGTACCTTGCTCTGATACCAATTGAAAGTGCGTTATATCGACTAGAGGGGGGTGAATAGGCGATTTTTATGAATTCATCGCTGAGGAAATACTACTTGAGGAATTTCCTAAGCAATGAACTACAAGCAGTGGAATAAGTACTCAGGTACATGGATAACAAAGCAGTAGCATAGTCATCATGATGAAATGAAACAAAACAGAGCAGAGGTAGCGTGTAAATAGGATAAGCAGGCTGAAGACAAAGTGACTGAAGAAATAGGTATGAGGAAATTGAGAAAGTCTTCAGTCAAAGTCTTCAAACAGTAACGATCAAGTACACTGCAAGTATGCGAGGAAATGAAAGGGTTGAGGAAATAGATCCAGTAGCTTGGTGAAGACAGTGATTTGGTAGACCAGTTCCAACTGCTGTGACAATTGTACGTCTGGTTGGAGCAGCTAGGTATTTAAACCTGAGGACACACAGTCCTCACCATATTCTCCTTGAGCTAAGGTCACACAGACCTCGCCCAATCACTCGTGGTAAGTCTTCACAGGTGATTTCCAAACCTTCACAGACTTGGTCACTCAGCAATCCACAATTCCTCTTGGATGCTCTAGACCATGACGCCTAACCGTCTGGAGGATGCACAGTCCTCAAAGGTAACAAGCGTCGGTTCCACACAGGAACAATTTCTTCAGTGATGCTCAATCACTTTGGGTTTTAGGTGTTGGGTTTGGGTTTTTCCTCACTTGATGATTTTTGCTCAAAGTCCTCGGAGGATGGGATGCTCTAAATGACAAGTGTCAGTTTCTCTCGGAGTAGCCAACCAGCTAGTGGTTGTAGGGGGTGGCTATTTATAGCCGGGGAGCAGCCCGACATGATAAGACATAAATGCCCTTCAATGATATGACCGTTAGGTGGGTAGGATATTTTGGACAGCTGGCGCATAGCACAGCAACGGTCAGAAATTTGAGCTCTCAAATTCCTCAGGGCTATCATGTTCCTCACTTGTAGGCAATCTGCACTGGCGAATTCCTAACTCCTCAGTCAGAACAAATTCCTCAGAGAACAGAAGAACTTCATCTCTGTCACTGAAGAACTTGACTGAACTGTATGAGATTTCCAATGGCTTCACTCGAAAGGATTGGTAGGTGTAGGATTTGAGTTGAGCATCACTTGGAAACTTTTCTTAGTTTTACCTCGACCCCCTTTAACAGTACGGTGTTTCCTATGACTCAAGAAAGGGAAAACAAAACTATGAAAACAAAAGTTTTCACGCTTCATAATCCTCGCATCAATATCAAGTCTTCAAGGTCACACCAATTTCCTCATTTTCAAAGTCTTCAAGAAAACCAAAGTCTTCAATTGAAGACATTCATTTTTAGGGGTCGACTTTCTTCGTAAATATCAAACTCCTCATAGACTTATAGAACCTGTGTACACTCACAAACACATTAGTCCCTTAACCTATAAGTCTTCAATACACCAAAATCACTAAGGGGCACTAGATGCACTTACAAATTGTCTCTGGAATATTTGTTATTTAATGAACATTTTATTTTCTGTTTTGAATAACTTTTATTTTCCACTTTGAATTTAATTGAAGTTTGAACTAGGAGTTTGAAATGCAATATGATGCAAATGATGATTAGGCACTGTTAAACTTGCTGACATGGCATTAACTAAGGGTGATCACTGTTGTTCATTACAGGGGGTGTCACAACCTTGATACCGAGCAGGCATTCAAAAAATATTCCCTTCTCTACTTTGGTAAGAGCGTAGCTAGCAGGACCTTGATACTACTTTGGATGCATGCCGCCTTTTTCGTTCACACGTTGCTGCTCCTCCCGTGCCTCCGGTGTATCTTTTGTCTTCCCATACACGCCCAAGAAGCCTAGTAGGTTCACACAAACATTCTTCGTCATGAGCCTAGTAGGTCTTTGCAATAGGGTAGGTCCCAAAATATAGATTTCTTCTTCCACATGGGTGTGTGTCCCTCAGCGTCATTCGGAACAGATTGTCCGCCAGGACCCTTTCCAAATATTGCTTTTAAATCATTGACCATATCAAATATATCATCACCAATACGGAGGACAGGCTTCTTCCGGTGATCAGGCTCACCTTTGAAATGCTTTCCTTTCTTTCTTAAGGCATGCTTGGTTGGAAGAAATCGACGATGTCCCACGTACACATTCTTCTTGCATTTTTCCAAATATATACTTTTAGTCTCATATAAATAGTGCGTGCATGCATTGTATCCCTTGTTTGTCTGTCCTCAAAAGTTACTAAGAGTAGGCCAATCATTGATGGTTACTGATACGTCTCTGGCGTATCTACTTTTCCTAACGCTTTTGCTCTTGTTTTGGACTCTAATTTGCATGATTTGAATGAAACTAACCCCGACTGACGCTATTTTCAGCAGAACTACCATGGTGTTGTTTTTGTGAAGAAATAAAAGTTCTCGGAATGGAACGAAACTTTTTGGAGAATTTTTATGGAATAAAATAAAAATACTGGAGCCAATAACCACCGGAGGGGGGCCCCTGGGTGAGCACAACCCACCAGGGCGCCCCCTCTAGGCGTGCCCAGGTGGGTTGTACCCACCTGGTGGCCCTGCAGACCCTGACTCCGACTCTATAAAATCCTATTTTTGGAGAAAAAATTAGGGAGAAAGAATTATCACGTTTCACGATATAGAGCCACCGCCACCTCCTGTTCTTCGTCGGGAGGCTAGATCTAGAGCCCGTTTGGGGCTCCCAAGACGGGGATCTTCGATCTTCGTCATCACCAACCCTTCTCCATCGCCAATTAAATGATGCTCCCCACCGAGAGTGAGTAATTCCTTCGTAGGCTCGCTGGTCGGTGAGGAGTTGGATGAGATTCATCATGTAATCGAGTTAGTTTTGTTAGGGCTTGATCCCTAGTATCCATTATGTTCTGAGATTGATGTTGTTATGACTTTGCCATGCTTAATGTTTGTCACTTTGGGCCCGGGTACCATCATTTCATATCTGAACCGTTTATGTTATCACCTTTATATCTATGTTCTAGATCCGATCTTGCAACTCATATTCACCTATTACGTGTTATGATCCGTAAACCCCGATGTCACAGTAATCGGGATACTTTCCGGTGATAACCGTAGTTTGAGGAGTTCATGTATTCACTATGTGTTAATGCTTTCTTCGGTTCTCTATTAAAAGGAGGCCTTAATATCCCTTAGTTTCCTTATGGACCCCCCTGCCACGGGAGGGTAGGACAAAAGATGTCATGCAAGTTCTTTCCATAAGCATGTATGACTATTTACGGAATACATGCCTACATTATATTTATGAACTGGAGCTAGTTTTGTATCGCCCTAGGTTATGACTATTTTATGATGAATATCGTCCAACGAATCCACCGATCCAATGCCTACAAATTTTCCACTTATTGTTCTTGCTAAGTTACTACTACTGTTGCTACTGTTACACTTGCTACAAAATCATTGCTATCACTGTTACCGTTACTGCTACTATCATCACTACTATCATATTACTGTGCTACTGATCATATTGCTGTAGATAATTAATCTCCAGGTGTGGTTGAATTGACAACTCAGCTGCTAATACATGCAAATATTCTTTGGCTCCCCTTGTGTCGAATCTATAAATTTGGGTTGAATACTCTACCCTCGAAAACTGTTACGATCCCCTGTACTTGTGGGTTATCAAGACCTTTTTCTGGCACCGTTGCCGGGGACCATAGCTATATTTGTTGAGTCACTTGGGATTATTACATATTTATTACTATGAATAATCTGAAGGATACCAAGACTAAGCTTTTTCCCTCTAGCTCTGCACTTGATTCACCTTCTATTTTGAGTAGACTTGCAACACCACCACATGCTATTAATCCTGATATGTCGCAAGTTATTGATGATGCTACTTCTATGAATGCTACTCATGATGATGCTAGTACCTTGCTTGATGCTAATATGCCACTAGGTGAATTTCTTGATGAACAAATTGCTAGAGCTAAAGACTTTCAGAATGCTGAAACTGATGAAATTATTGAAAATGATGAAGTACTTGAAACTGAAAATCTTGACACATGTATTAGGCCAAGCTCTCCTAGATATGAATTGCCTAAGATACCTGAGGGTTATGTTATGGATGAGGAGACAACTAGAGATTTTATTGCTTGCAATGATAGAGATGATCTTAAGAAATTATTATGCAAACCGAAGGAGAAATCTTTGAATGCTAGAATGAAATGTGATCCTAAGTTTGCTACTTCACCTATCTTTGTTGATGATAAGGGTTATGAATTCTCTATCGACCCAGAGTTAATTACTTTGGTTGAACCTGATCCTTTCCATGGCTATGAGACTGAAACTATTGTGGCACATCTCACTAAATTAAATGATATAGCCACCCTCTTTGCTCATGATGAGAAGATTCACTACTATTATATTCTCAAATTATTTCCGTTCTCATTAAAGGGTGATTCTAAGATATGGTATAATACTCTTGCTCTTGGTTGTGGGCGTAGTCTCCAGGATATGATTTATTACTTCTCTAAAAAAATATTTTCCTGCTCATAAGAAACAAGCTGCCTTACAGGAAATATTTAGCTTTGTGCAAATTGAAGAAGAGAGTCTCCCACAAGCTTGGGGGAGGCTTCTCCAATTGCTTAATGCTTTGCCTGATCATCCTCTTAAGAAAAATGAAATACTCGAGATCTTCTATAATGGACTAACCGATGCTTCTAGGGACTTGCTAGATAGTTGTGCTAGTTGTGTTTTCAGGGAACGAACTGTTGAGCAAGCTGAGGAATTATTGGATAATATATTGAAAAATTATGATGATTGGACTCTTCCTGAACCACCATCTAAACCCACTCCGAAGAAGAGGGGTATCTTATATCTAAGTCCTGAAGATATGCAAGTGGCAAAGAAAAGTATGAAGGAAAAAGGTATTAAAGCAGAGGATGTTAAAAATTTACCTCCTATTAAAGAAATACATGGACTTGACAAGCCACCACCAAAGGTGGTAGAGGTAAACTCTTTAATGAAATTTGATGAAAGTGACAACCCTTATAATATGTATCCTAGTCAATGCCTTTATGAGTTTGACAACTACATTAGAAAACAAGATCACTTCAATGAAAATGTTATGAAACAATTGAAATACAACTCCAATATGATTGCTCGCTTGAGTGACTTGTTATTTAGAATCTCCAATGATGTTAGAGGTGTAGGAAAACATGCCTCTATGGTTCATACTCAGTTAGAACAAGTTGCTAAATCTCAAAGAGAATTGCTTGATGAAATGAATAATAATATGAATGATCATGCTATAAGAGTAGTAACTAGAGGAGGTAGAATGACTCAGGAACCACTTTATCCTGAGGGACACCTTAAAAGAATTGAACAACACTCTCAAAGAATTAATACCGATGCACCTAGTACCTCTTAAAAAGAAAAAGAAAAAGAAAAATAATAGGACTTTGCATGCTTCTAGTGAACCTGAGAAAGAAAAACCTCCTGATAATAATGATCATGATGTTTCTATCTCTGATGCTGAAACTCAATCTGGTAATGAACATTCATCTAGTGATAATGAAAAAGATAATGATGATGTTCATGAAGACAATCAACCAGACAATGATAGACAACCAGATAATGATGTTGAAATAGAACCAGCGGTTGATCTTGATAACCCACAACCTAAAAATAAAAGATATGATAAAAGAGGCTTTGTTTTCTAGAAAACATAGAAGAGAAAGAGAGCCATGGGTTCAAAAACCCATGCCCTTTCCACCTAAATCAACTAAGAAAAGGGATGATGAAGAATTTGAATGCTTTGCTAAAATGCTTACACTGGTACAGCGAGGTGCTATACGAACGGTTTTTAACCCCTTTCCGCGACGGCGTTCTGAACCGTCGCCTAGTGAGTGACTGCGATAGGGGGTCCTTCCCACATGACCCAGAAACCGTCGGGGATAGGCCCTCCTGGCACACACGCTCGGCAAAATGAGGTCGTGTGCGACGGGCGAGGGAGCAAATACGATTGTACAGGCCCAATCAGTTCCGGTCGTAAGTACATCCCACACAGTCAGTCCCAATCAAATGTTTCCGTTTGTTATGTACATTCCACATAGTCAATCCAAGGAATACGTTTCCGTTCTTATGTACATCTCACATAGTCAATCCAGGGAAAACGTTTCCGTTCGTATGTACATCCCACACAGTCAATCCAGGGAAAACGTTTCCGTTTGTATATACATCCCACACAGTTTTATGTATAGGCTCGTGTGTGATAGGTGTAACTCTCACACACGCTCTGCCACGGTTAACCGTTTGCTTTTATTCAACTACATCACACACGATTTGATGAAGAAAATGGTATGGCATTGGCCTATCCATCACAAGCGCTTTTACTGCTAGAACCGTTTGCAAAGTTCCATGACCCATTTAGCAGGTTTACTAGTTTACAATTAATAATTCCAGTATTACGCAAATTCACATTTCATATCGAACAGTTGTTTGCCAATTTCATATCAGGCACATAAATATATTTTAACATCACAGTACGTAGCTACCTGAAAACAGCACAGTACAGTACGATAGCTAACTAAAAACAACACAGTACAGCATATAGCTAGTTCAGCTTCATAAGAACAATATATTCATTTCCCTAATCGAGATCATCCAGGCTCGTCTTATCCACCTCTGCTTTCAGTTCAGTAAGAACCTATTTTGCACTGGCCAACTGGGAAAGTGCCTCCTCCTTTGCCAACACCATCTTAGCAAAGTCTGATTTAAAAAATCTGAGCTCATTCTCCACCTTCCTCTTTTTATCCCGCATCTTCAAATATTCTTCAGCGTTGACAACACTTTCTCTAAGCCTACCTCTGTTCTCTTCCTCATACATGCTCCAGAGCTTTGCTAGGCACATCATCAAAGACTGTGGCCACTCTTGATCAACCCACTCCAGGTAAGAACACTTCCGTTCATCCTATAATATTTAAAACTAGATTAGTAACAATTGTAGGGGAAATGGGTTTAGAGCAACATAGAAAATCACCAATACTTATTTTGAAAAACTGAAGAAACAGGTTAATTATGACATATCTTCTCAAAAAGATCAATGTGCAAATAAATTAATTGCTACTGAGACAACAACCAAATTCTGAAACATCGGAAGCTATAATTAACTACAACAACGCTACAAGTTCTTACTCATGTACTATAAATAACAAATTGAACATTTTATGAGGAAGCTAAATATAACTGCAACAGCATAGCGGCAGTTTTTGGATGATAGCAAATTGATACTAACAGGTGTGTACATGCACAAATTTAGTAACATAGAACTAATAGCACTAAGGTCGTCCACTATGCACTACTGGAATCAGAGAATTTGCCGTCTGTCAGTTTTTTGCCGTCAGCTTACGGACGGCAAAGAAGGTCTTTGCCGTCAGCTCACAAAAAGCAGACGGCAAAGAAATGGCTGATGGCAAAGGTGCAATTTGCCGTTAGACAATTCTTTGCCGTCGGCTAGCGGACGGCAAAGAGTTTGGGTGGGGTCCATTGTAGGGCAATGATGTAACGGCCCACCCCCCAACCTCTTTGCCGTCCGCTAGCGGACGGCAAAGAGGTTGGCCCATCCAAACTAATGGTAACCCCCTCCCTCTCTCTCCCCGGCCCCACCCCTCTCTCTCTCCCCTCTCTATCCGCCCGCGCCCGCACCGCCGCCGCCCTGTCGCCCCGCCGCGCCCCACACCACCCCGCCGCCATGTCGCCCCCGTCGCACCCCGCCGCCCCGTCGCGCCCCGCACCTCCCCGCCGCACCACCCCGCCGCCCCGTCGCCCCCGCCGCACCACCCCGCCGCCCCGTCGCGCCCCGCACCCTCCCCCCCTCCGCCGCACTGCCCAGTCGCCCCGCGCCCCGTCGCGCCCCGAAAAGCGCCGCGTCGGCCCCCGCGCACCATCGCGCCTCGCCGCCCGTCGCGCCGCACCCCCCCCCCCCGCCGCCCCGCCGCTCCGTCGCCCCCGCCGCGCCCCGCGCCCTGCCGGCCCCCGCCCCGCGCCGCCTCCCCATCGTGCCCCCGCCACGGCTGCCCAGGCCGCCCCGCCCCCTCCACATCGGCCTCCACCTCCACCACTCCGGTGAGCCCCATCCCCCTCTCTTTTTTTAAATTTTTTTTCTATGTTAGTGTAGTTAGTTTAGTTAGATTTAGTTTAGTTTTAGGTTTAGGTTTAGATTTAATTTAGTTTAGGTTTAGGTTTAGGTTTTTTCTGTTTTTTTAGGTTTAGGTTTAGATTTAGTTTAGTTTAGGTTAAGAAGAAAGAAGAAAGATGAAAAAAATAAGAAGAAGAAGAGGAGGAAGAGGAAGAAGAAGAAGAAGAGGCAGAAGAAGAGGAAGAAGAGGAAGAAGAAGAAGAAGATGATGATGATGATGATGATGATGATGAAAAAAAGAAGTAGAAAAGGTAGAAAAAGAAAGAAAAGAAGGAAAAGAAGGTCGAGGGTCGAGGGGTCAAGGGTCGCCGAGGGGTCGAGGGTCGAGGGATCAAGGGTCGCCGAGGGGTCGAGGGTCAAGGAATGAGCAGTGCGAATCGTTTTTTTACAACTTGGCGGTGGCATCCTGTTGTAAATATTTAGTTAGGTTGATGGCAAAAACAATAATGCTATGTTACTCATCTTTCGATTTCAATGTGCAGTTGTTTCGTCGCTGCGAGGGTCTGGTGTTCGACGAGCTCCGCCCCTGCGTTCGTGGGTGAGCACAAATGACATCTCCTCCTCCCCCCCTTAATTATTTGCTATGTTCCGGCCTTCGTGCCGATGACACTAGCTAGGTAACTACAGTCGCATAACCAGTATGCGTCTCCCGTTGGAAAGGGTTGCATCAATAAATATGCATTCAGTTGTATATTTATCATCGTAACTCATTCGGATTGTCCAGCGATTTCCACGGACAGCCCGAGTATGTATAGATTGGGTACGTTCTCCATGCTCTACCCCATTCCGAGACAAAATTTCGTCAGCGCCTCCCTGTTATTCTCCGGATGCACATTCTCTCGGCTTTTTGCCGAGACGTGTATCAGGAGAACAGCGGGGAGGTGCTGCCGAAATTTTGTCTCAGAATGGGGTAGAGCATGGAGAACATACTCAATCTACACATACTCTGGTGGGATTAGGACCTATCTTTAGCTAATGAATATACATGCTGAATTATATATATTTCTTGTGTGTCCAGTAGCTAAGCAAGATGAATGATCGTGCATGGATGTACACCGGTCGCACTAGTCAGAAAGAGATTACCAATGAATGGTTAACAAAAACCAAGGGGTTTGTGAAAGCCGCATTTGCAAATGGCCAGAGGAAAAACTGGTGCCCCTGTGTCCGGTGCAAGAATTGGGAAAAGAGGACAGAGGATGAAATGGGCAAACACCTGCAGAAGAGTGGTTTTACGCCCGGTTATACGGTGTGGACATTTCATGGTGAGTCTGCCCAACGTGCCAGAGCTGAGGTGGTTCGTTGTCGCACCGACGAGCATGGTACCGGGATGGAAGACATGGTGCAAAACTTTGATGATGCTCGGGATTCGGACGATGAGATGGAGGAATCTGCAAAGGCCTTCAATGAAATGTTGGAGTCTTCGAAACGTCCTCTCCACGATCACACTGAGCTTTGTCAGCTGGATGCCATCTCACAAATAATGGCTCTGAAGGCTCAATTCAACTTGGGCAGAGAATGCTACGATGCGATGATGACAGTGTTTGGACGCTTTCTACCCAAAGGCCATGTACTGCCTGCAAACCTGTACCAGTCAGACAAAATCCTCCGTGCTCTTAAGATGCCCTATGAGAAGATACATGCCTGTGAGAAAGGATGTGCCTTATTTAGGCTTGAGTATGCGGACTTGAACTATTGTCCCATTTGCAAGTCTTCCAGGTATGTTTCGGTAGACAACGGTATGGGTGAGGAGACGCAGACCAAAATCCCCGTTAATGTTCTTCGGTATATGCCAATTGTACCAAGACTTCAACGTCTTTTCATGGTCGAAGAGACGGCCAGACAAATGACATGGCACAAAACGGGCAAAAGAATCGAACTAGATGCAAATGGGAATCTGATGATGGTATACACATCGGATGGTGAAGCATGGAAGCGCTTCGATGCATTACATGTGCCAAAAGCGGCAGATCCAAGGCATCCTCGAGTCGCCATTAGCACGGATGGGTTCAGTGTGTTTGGTCTGACGGCAGCCCAATATAGTTGTTGGCCCGTATTTGTCATTTCCAATCAATCCTCCCCCCCTCCCCCCGGACAGATTATGCAAAGAAAGAACATTTTCCTGACGTTGATAATTCCAGGGCCCAACTATCCGGGGAAGAATATGAATGTGTACATGCAGCCGCTTAAGGATGAATTGCAAGAAGCTTGGGATAATGGGTTCAAGACATACGACGCCTTTAGCAAACAGAACTTCATAATGCGTGTCTGATACATGTACTCGATGCATGACTTGCCGGCGTATGCGCTATTCATTGGCTAGTGTGTGCATGGAAGGTTCCCGTGCCCCACATGCAAGGCAGCTCTTGAGTTTCGTTGGCTGCAGGCAGGTCGCAAGTTTTCTTGCTTCGACTTGCATAGACAGTTCCTGGATCCTTGTCATAAGTTCAGGAAAGACAAGAAGAACTTCATGAAAGGTAGAGTTGTCAAAAACTCTACACCACCTCCGTTGACAGGCCAAGAGACCCTGGATCAGTTAAACGCTCTCGAGCCAGATCCAGAGCGTCCAGGGTATTTCAAGGGGTATAATTCAAAACACGCCTCGACTCACAAGACATGCTTGTGGGATCTGCCTTACTTCAAAGACCTCCTTTGCCCACACAACATCGACGTGATGCACACTGAAAAGAATATCGCCGAGGCACTTTTTGGTACATTGTTCGGCATAGAGGGGAAGTCAAAGGATAATACTAAGGCTAGAGTCGATCAAGAGGCGCCATGTGATAGACCGTTACAAAACATGAAAGAACCGAAAGGAAAACAGAACTGGATGAAGCCAAAGGCATGGTTCAATCTTGGAAGGCCAGCTATGAGGGAAATTATCTTGTGGGTGAAAATGCAGTTGATGTTCCCCGATGGGTATGCAGCGAATCTAAAGAGGGGAGCGAGTCTTGAAAAAATAAAAATATTTGGTCTCAAGAGTCATGATTGGCACATATGGATTGAGCGGGTAATGCCGGTGATGTTGCGTGGCTTTATCCCTAAGGATGAATGGCTAGTACTGGCCGAGCTGAGCTATTTCTTTCGTGTTCTTTGTGTGAAAGAACTATCGCCTGCCGTGCTAGAAGAAATGGAAGAGTTGGCGCCGGAGTTGATCTGCAAGTTAGAGAAGATCTTTCCGCCGGGCTTCTTTAATCCAATGCAACACTTGATTTTGCATCTCCCGACCGAGACAAGATTGGGGGGGCTCGTGCAAAATCGTTGGTGCTACGCAACGGAGAGGATGCAGAAGACGCTCCGAGCAAAATATAAAAATAAATGTAGAATTGAAGCATCGATGGTCGAGGCATTCATTACTGAGGAGGCGGCAAACTTTGTGACAGCACACTACGAAGCCAAAAATCATCATTTGCATAATCTGAAGCCTCGGTACAATGCTGGCGACCCTAAAAAAGGTGGATCCAACCTCAGCCTATTCAAAGGGAATCTCGCACCAGCCGGTGCTTCTAAACCAATATCGTTGGATGTCGAAGAATGGCGGACCATTTCGTTGTATATCTTCAACAACCTAACAGAAGTGCGGTCGTACATCGAGTAAGTTATCGCGGTACATTGTTTTGCAACTTCTAATTCCTTTGAAAATCTCTTATTCCTGGATATTTCATACAGTCGATACGTTGCCAAATTCTCGGATGGAGCAGAGATCGAAAAGGAATCCATCAAAGAGTATGAGCTTCTGGCAAAGCAAGGAGACGGCTTTCCTGGTTTCATCTCTTGGTTCAAACAAACGGTAATTTCCATTAGACCATTGCCATTTTCTTCGTCTAATTTGCGGCTAATGCAACAATCCTTTTGTATTAAACTTGTAGGCTAATTCAGAGTCTATGGATGCCGAATTGAGACAAGTCGCTAATGGTTTTGACTTTAAGGTCTGTTCATTTGACAAATACGACATCAACGGGTATCGCTTTCGTACCTACGGCAAAGAGCTATCTATGGCCGACCGAAAGTCTACAAATTGTTGTGTCTGCTATCGGCGATGGAGGTATCGAGTATTATGGGAGAGTTGAAGCAATTTATGAACTTCTATTCTATGGTGAAAACCCACCGAACGTCGTAGTCTTCAAATGTTATTGGTTCCAGCCGAAGGAGACTAGAAGAACTCATGAACATATAGGGCTAGTCGAAATCAAACAAAGCACCCATTTAGATGTTCCCGATGTCTATATTACGGCTCAATAGGTGACCCAAGTTTTCTATCTACCGTGGGCCTGCCAAACTGATCCAAATCTGAATGGTTGGGATGTCGTTTATGAAGTGCCGCTACGTGTTAGACCACCTCCCCCCAATGAAGAGGATTATGAACCTCACATTAACCCAGACACATATGAAGGTGAATTCTTCCAAGAAACACGTCTTTCCAAAAAATGTTTCAAGAAACGCTCTACTTCACGCCAGAACATTGAAGTAGACAGTGATAGTGAAGCCGACTTCACCCCTGAGCCGGAACAAGAAGAGCCTGAACAAGAAGAGGTTACTGCTGCGGATGATTTGTCAATGCTTGACCGATTACGTAAAGGTGGCCTTCCACATGTTGATGCCGCTGAACCCAATGAGCACTTCATTCATGATAGTGATGATGATGATGCATTTATTGATCCCGGAGCATTTATTGAAACCGACGATAAAGATTATTATTAGGTATTCAATTTTTTTATGTTGTACTTGATTTATATAGTTACTTGTATGAATGTATGATTTATATAGTTACTTGTATAATTTTCTTACTTTGCATTATTGTTTGTTATACATAGTGCCACTGTCTTGATATCCGTCCCCGTCGGCCCTCGCCCGGTTTATGATTCGCATGTGGTATATTCTCTTTTATAACTATTTGTTGCATTTCGCATTTATGACAATTATGGCCATCAAATTGACAAAGAAATATTTTTATCTAGGAGGTATGTGAACCGGAAATTGCAACCGACCCTCTTGTCGAGAAGTTAAATTTAGTTGAAAAAGAAAACAAGTATTTGAAAGAAAAGAATTGAAGAAGAGAAGATGAAATTGGAGTTGTATGTTGCCGATGTCGTCGATGATCACAAGATGAAGGTGGATGCAATGCGCTTGAAGATGGATGCAATGCGCTTGAAGATTAAGAAGATTAGAAAATATGCCATTGATAATGAGGCTTGGTATCATTATGTCGTTGGATCAATTGTTACCTTAGTTGCGATCTTGATCGCATTTGTTGTGATGAGGGTAAGTGACCTCCAAAATGACATAATTAGCTTATTTAGTTCATTTATGACATAAGTAGCTTATTCATTTCAAAAATGGCATAATAACCTTGGTTCTTTCATAGATGTCATATACTTAGCTTATTTTCCTCCAAAATGGCATAATTACCTAAGTTAGATAAAAAAATGAGCTATACTTACGTAAGTTGGCTCAAAAATGGCATCATCACCTAGGTTAGCACAAAAATGACCTATACTTACCTTATTTTCCTCCAAATTGACATAATAAGCTTAGTTAGTTAAAAAATGTCATAATTACCTAAGTTAGCTCTAAAATGACACAAATAAGGAATAAGAAGAAGAAAAACAAGGAAGGAGAAAAGAAAGAATAGAAGAAGAAAGAGAAGAAAAAGAAAGAATAAAAGAAGAAGAATGAGATGGGGAGGAAAAGGATAAAAAGATAGAAGAGAAGAAGAAGATGAGAAAAGAAAAAGAAGAAGAAAATATCTTCTTCTTCTAGTCTTCCTTCTTCTATTCTTCTCTTCTTCTTTCGTCTTCTTTTTCTTCTTCTTCTTCTTCTTCTTCTTCTAGTCTTCTTCTTATTCTAACTTTCTTACTCCCATTTTTGCAGGTTTGATTCATTTCATGGAAGCAGCATTGATGGACAGCTAGTGTTTAGTTCTTGTTTTCATTTGTATTGATGCACAATGTGAAACTATGTATGTATATATGGATGAACTCCGTGAAACTATGTATGTATTGGATCTTTTAATACCCTATGTGTTCTGTTGCATTGATGGATTGCTAGATGTTTGATACATGGGCTATGTTTGAGGTTGGAACTATATATATCATATATATCTTTTGAAAATGCAGGGATATAATAGAAAACAGAAACAATACAGGCACTTTGCCGTCTGCCACCGACGGCAAAGGGGCCTTTGACGTCTGCCACAGACGGCAAAGAGTCCACATGGCAGCAACCTGCGCAATCTGGGAGCTAACCCATTTGGTTACTTTGCCGTCTGTGGCAGACGGCAAAGGCTGTGGGAGTTTGCCGTCTGTGGCAGACGGCAAAGACTTGGGGGGCATGACATGTGGCTGACGTAAGATGGTAGACAACAAATGGGAGGGCATGTTTGCCGTCCACTGGCTGACGGCAAAGGCCGCCGTTAGCCACCTAACGTGGCTAATGCCTGTTATTTGCCGTCCATGTTCTTTGTCATCAGCCACAGATGGCAAAGGGCCTTTGCCATCCGCTTTGACAAAGCAGACGGCAAAGAACCTGTTTACCATCACTTTCTTTGCCGGACAGCGTTGTCGTCGGTGGCAGACGGCAAAGAGGTTTACCGTACGCTTTTGGTGCCTTTGCCGTCTGCCATGGCAGACAGCAAAGAACCTGATTCCTGTAGTGATGTATGCCAAAACTGGTGTAAAGACAACTGTTGCTACATTTCGCACTGGTGCCCTGCACTGGTGAGCCGATGCACCGGAAAAAAATCAGGGACCCAAACTCCGGAGCACCTAGTTGCTCCGATGCCCAGTTCCTTCGTGCCATAAAGATTTTGTATTTTACTGCTTGGCTGCTCGGATGTGTGGACCAAAGTTGGTTGCACAAACTGCTGAAGCTGTGCCAAATAATTTTCTAATGGCACCGCTGATGAGATGGCAACATTTTTAGATACTAGGTACAAACTGTGAAACTGTCTTAGGATGCGTTTGGTTGAAGGTGTGGTATGAATGGGTTGGGACCGTGACAGTGTCTGAATCACATCTAACAAATGATTTGTAACAACGAAAGTGGGGCTAACCTTCTCTGCACATGCCAGAAACTTCCTCCCATTGTCCACAGATTCAAACGCAACTAGCTTCACGCATGGATATTGATGGTGACAACGAGCAGACAGATCTTCAGCCACCCCACTCCATTCATTGCAACTGATGGTCCTAGGGAGCTACAAGAGGAAGAAATGACTCAAATCGACCGCCGGGTTAAAATCCTTCATTCCAAGTCATAGCCCGATAGAGAGAAGAGAGGCATACCCGGGTGGTGAAGGAGTCATCGTCGGAGGAGGAACCGCTGGAGAGGTCATTGAAGAAGACCATGGCGACCCCGGTGGTAGGATGCGAGACGGCGAGGGCGAGGAAGCAAGCGAGGAAGCGGCTATAGCTTAGGAAGGAAGGAAGGAGGAAACAGGGGAAATGTGACTTGTGGTCAGGGAGAAAAGGGGGTGGGGAAGGGGGGCGGGGGTAGATATTTCAGCGGTAGGCCAAAAATTTCGAAATGTGGAGGGAAACTTTGCGCGCGGTGCCGCCGGACACCATTCACTTTGAACGATTGTGTGTATCGCAAACGATTCTTCTGCTTTACGCGCATGGGATGAGGTTCATAATTCAAATTTTGGTGGAAATTTTCCTAGGTACTGTCCTCATCCACGTCATTGCATAATTTAACATCGCTTGCTAATTTGGGCACACAAAAGAGCGTACAGCACACAGACCACACTTACTGAATCGAGCAATTTTAGTAATTAAACAGAGCCAGTTGACCTAAACATTGCTCTAACAAAAGACCAGCATTAAAAACGAAGCCTAAGTACTCATAATTTTAACAAAGCCGCCGCCGCGCCGGCCTATGCATCGCCGGTGTGAGATGAGATGTCGATTACTTGTCCTGGCAACATGCCGCCTTTGGTGCACTCTGCGTCCCCCCTGCTGAAGTCGACCGCGTCCTCGTCCTCGTCCTCGTCCTCCGCGCCGCCCTCAAGGTTGTAGTACTAGTAGTAGTGGTTGCGCCAGAGCTCGCGTGGGTACTCCACCACCGATTCCTCGACAGACAGACTCTTCTCTAGCTCGACCTCAGCAACGCGCAACTCCTCCTCCCGGCGCTCCTCAATCTCCGCCGGCTCCTGCACCTCCAGCTCCCGCTCGACGATCTCATGAGGAAGCAGGTGCTCCATGGCCACCGCCGCCTTTTTGGACGTGGGTTGCATGCTGGATTCCGAGGTGGCCTGGAATATCTTGGCGTGTGCGTCCTCGATCTTGGCGTGGATGGCCTCGACCCGGGCCAGGGCGACATCGACGGCACGGACAGCAGCTCGAGCGCTCTCGGCGTTTGCAGCCATCGTCGCAGCAGCAGCTGCAGCCGTCTCGGCTGCTGCAGCTACCCTGTCGGCTGCCGCAGACGCCCTCTCAGCGGATACGGCCACGATCAATGCGGATGTGGCGGCACTCTCGGCGTAGGCGGCAGTGCTCTCGGCGCAGGCGGCGGCGCTCGGGGAGGATGCAGCCACCGTACGGGCCTTCACAAAGCATTTCCACGGCGTCATCTTTGCAAGAAGGGGTTGCGGGAATGGGGATCGGGATTCAAGGATTCGGGGGTTGCTGGCACTGGAGCAGACGAGCCGGCGAAGCTTAAGGAGGAAGACTTAAATAGACCCACGAATTTTCATCGCAAACGGTTCCTACAAAATACTGTGTGTGATGTTGTTGATATTTTTTATTAGCTGTGAAAGACGAATTTGGAGTAAAGTGGCAACAGATGGCGTTTTAAATGTACGAGAAAATTTGTAGTACTAATACAACTATCATGTCAAATTTTGGAAAATTTTAGGGGTCATTTGACCTTTTAAGACATTTAAGTGATTTTCTAGCCATTTAATGACCGTAATTCAAATTTGAACTACATGTACATGCAGCAGCTAACCATAACGGTTTGAAAAGTCATATTTTGTGTACTTGTGTGTGAGGTAATTCCATGTGCAGTAAATTGGAAGGAATTTTCAAACATATTGGTCTCACGGCTATGACACAATTAAGCATGGAGTGCCATGGCATTTAAATTCCAAAAAATTAAAAAAAAAGATCAGAAACACATGAAACCTTGCTTGATGTAATGTCATGCCACCAAGATGATGTGGTAAAAAAATTGGCATGTTTGACGAAAGTTTGGACACACACCTCTCACAAACCGAAGCAACTCACTAGAAGGCTCGTGGTTCCGAGAGGGAACAATGCATGTTTGATGACAAACGGGCGATAGCTTCCTCTTACGGGCTTCAAAAAATTTCTACAGTTAACGTGCACTAATACAACTGTCGTGTCAAATTTGGAAAATTTTAGGGGTCATTTGACATTTTTAAGACATTTAAGTGATTTTCTAGCCATTTAATGACCGTAATCCAAATTTGAACTACATCTACATGCAACGGCTAACCATAATGGTTTGAAAAATCATATTTGTGTACTTGTGTGCGAGTTAATTCCATGTGTAGTAAATTGAAAGGAATTTTCAAACATATTGGTCTCACGCCCTGGACACACATGCATGGAGCGCCATGCCATTCAAATTCCAAAAAATAAAAAAATGATCAGAAACACATGAAACCTTGCTTGACGTAATGGCATGCCACCAACATGATGTGGTAAAATAACTGGCCTGTTTGACGAAAGTTTGGACACACACCCCTCACAAACCGGAGCAACTCACTAGAAGGCTCGTGGTTTCGAGAGGGAACAATGCATGTTTGATGACGAACGGGCGATAGCTTCCTCTTATGGGCTTCAAAAAAATTCTACAATTAACGTGCACTAATACAACTGTCATGTCAAAATTTAGAAAATTTCAGGGGTCATTTGACCTTTTTAAGACATTTAAGTGATTTTCTAGCCATTTAATGACCGTAATCCAAATTTGAACTACATCTACATGCAGCGGCTAACCATAACGGTTTGAAAAAAAAATTGTGTACTTGTGTGCGAGTTAATTCCATGTGCAGTAAATTGAAACGAATTTTCAAACATATTGGTGTCACGGCTTGGACACATGCATGGAGTGCCATGGCATTTAAATTCCAAAAAATTAAAAAATCATCAGACGATGTAAATATCTGGTGTTCAAAAAAGAAAATGTAAAGATCTGGCAAGACAACCGGGCCCCACACGATTGGCGCTCTACACGGGTTATTAATCAGACACGGTTCTGTATTGGAAACCGTCTGCTATTAAGTTCACACATGGATTTTGCTGCGGGAATCATGTATAATTCAAACTATAGTACACGTAAATTCCGGCGACCGGCTTGTGTACTGTTCCCGTCGATCTAGATTCCGGCCGCCAATAAATACTACCTTGCTCACGTCGTCCCACCTGCAATCTCATCTACATCCTTCCCTCGCTCGCTCTCTCTCTCTCTCTCTCTCAAATCTCGGCCATGGCGCCGCCGATCTGCCCACGCGCCGACGAGGAGGACCCCTACGCGCCGCCAGACGAGGTTGCGTCGGACCCCCCAACTTTGGAATGGTTTTGGGGCTAGTACAATCATTGTCTGTGGAAGTCGCTGCCGCCGGCTGAGAAAGCCAGGCAAGTGGCGTTCAAGAAGGAGATGGCGGAGGAGGAAGCCAGGTACCAGGCGGCTTGTGAAGCCCGTGATGTCGCCTGGAAAAAGGAGGCGGTGGAGCTTTGGGGGCGGGCGCGTCGTCATGCGGAGGAGGTGTACGAAGACGGGTACTTCGCGAGGAAGGTCAAAGGCGCTAGGTGCCTCATCGCTGCGTGGAGGTGGGCCGATAAGCTCCAACGTGCCACCGACGAGGAGCTCTGGTGGGCACCCAACGAAATGGCAAGATCGTCCGCGCTCGTCCGCCAGCAAGAGGCAGATCGGTACGTCAAGCGCTGCGAGGCGGAGGAGGCGGATAACTGCCTCCGCGCTGGGAAGACACCGCGCACCAGGGAGCTGCTAGCGAGGGGCTGCCGGAATACTGCCCCCAGGAGGGATTATTAGTTTCAGTATTGTTCGTTTTCAATTTTATGCATTGTACCTAGTAGTTAAGTATCATCACGTATATGTGATGATATTATATATATTTTGTGATGAACTAATGAACAATTAATATATATTATGAATTTCATTTTCTATCTGTTTTTGTATACTAATTTGTATCTAGCTGTTATCATCCACATATACAAAATGGAAAGCATATATACACACATTGAAATAGAACATATAAGAACGGAAAACAGACTGCACACATTGAAACAGAGCAATTTTATGATTGTTGTGAATACATAGCGATTCACGTCAAAACGACTCAACAAAATAAAATGCGTCCAGGAGACCATGACCAGTAGCCCTTGCCTACGGTAGCTCTTGGCTCTGCCTGAACTCGTGCAGGCGTTCGTCCAAGCGGTCGACACGCTCGCGGTACATCTGAAGCGCGATCTTGAGCTCCAAGTTGGCTATTTCATTGGAGATCACCAGCTCGAGGATGCGACGGCCATGTTTCTCTACTGCGCCCAGGTGGACACCTAGGCCAAGGAGGCGGTCGAGCCTAGCGACCAGCGCATTGGCATCGAGCGGGCCGCGGACAAGGCGAACGGCACGGCGGGCGTCCGGTGCAAGTACGGCGCGGCCGGCCTCTGGTGCAAGTACGGCGCAGAGGGCCTCTACCCAATCCTGGCGAGGAATAGGGGTACTGATGGGACGTTTACCCAGCTGTGATGCCCTGTCAATAGCAGGAAGCGCCGATGGATCCGCTCTTGATGTGCGGCACGCCACGCCTCTCGCTCTGCGGCGCTCCAATGGTCTCGTTGTGCGGTGAGCCGCAGCCTATCGGCACGGACGCGCCTAGCTTGCTCTGCGGCGCGCCATCGATCATGTTGTGCGGCGAGCTGCAGCCTCTCGGTGCTGACATGCCTATCTTGATCCACGGCGCTGAAGCGCCATGCGCCAAGGGTCTGCTCAACCCTGGCGATGACGCGCATCACGGCGTCATCCATCGCGTTGCCGGGGAGCGCCTCGGCCTCGACGGGCCGTGGCGCCTTCTCGTTTTCCTCGTCGACGAGGTTGATGGCAGAGGCGGCGCTTTGGTGGTTTGGCATGCTTGGAAAAGGTGGATGTGCTACAGGCTACGCTTGTTGCCTCCGTGCGTCGCGCGCCGCCTAGGTTTATGTGGAATATCGCTGGGTGGCAAAAACCGGTGAGGAAATGGCGGGAAATGGTGGCGTGTTCATAAAACGCCATCAATTAATGGAAACTTAGCATAGAAGGAACATCGAGCTAGCACAAGAAGTAGATGATGATCAGATGATCGTTTATCCTAGTTAATTATGCATGTAATAGTTTACTTTGGTGTGTGGAAATGTCATGTGTGTACTAGTCACCTATGTAATTGGATGTTTGCCACGTATTACACACATCTTGTTAATGTGAAACGTTTCTGTTCTCTTAGCTCAACACAAACAGTTTATCGGAATGAACTGTATGCCCTCCATTGCACACACCTTGATCTGGCTGAACCGTTTCTGTTGCGTTGCCTAATCGTAAACAGTTCATCCGAGTGAACCGTATGTCGTATATCGCACACACCTTGATCTGGCTGACCATTTATTTTGTGTTGCCTAATCACAAACAGTTCATCCGAGTGAACTGTATGCTGTATATCACACACACCTTCATCTGGCTACCCATTTCTCTTGTTCCGCCTCATCGCAAACAGTTAATTGAACTGAACCGTATGCCCCGCATCGCACACGCAACTAAAATCTGAACCGTGTTTGATGTATCCTTCATCGCAAATGTTTTGCATCTTTTTTGACGGGTTTTTTACATCACCGTTTGTGATTAATGCATCGCACACAGTTTCATCAAAGGGTCTCTGATCGTAGTGTCGCGTTAGTAGCATCCTGCAATAGTGTTAGGCCAGTCTTTTTGCGCACTCGATTGACTGATATTCTAAAGATGGCCCCTTATGCAAAAAAAAACATGAAAGACATCATCACTAATAAGAGAAAAATATCTGAAGCTGAAATCTCCACCATGCTTGCTAATTATTCTTTTAAGGATGGAGTACCTAAAAAACTTGGAGATCCGGGAATACCAACTATACCTTGCTCCATCAAAAGAAATTATGTTAAAACTTCTTTGTGTGATCTAGGAGCCGGTGTTAGTGTTATGCCTTTCTATTTATATAAAAGACTTGATTTGAATAAACTCACACCTACTGAAATATCTTTGCAAATGGCTGATAAATCAACTGCCATACCTATCGGTATTTATGAGGACGTGCCCGTTGTTGTTGCAAATATTATTATCTTAACTGACTTTGTTATACTTGAGATGCCCGAGGACGACAGCATGTCGATTATCCTTAGTAGACCCTTTTTGAATACTGCAGGGGTTGTTATTGATTGCAATAAAATCAAGGTCACTTTTCATATCAATGGTAATGAGCATACGGTGCACTTTCCGAAGAAACAATTCCAAGTGAATGGTACTAATGTTATTGAAAAATCTCCGACACTCACTATTGGAAGTTTTCAACTACCTTTACCTACTGCCAAAAAGAAATATGAAATGCTTATTGTTGGGGACATACATATCCCCGTTGAGGTAACTTAGTGTTTTACGAAAGTTCTTCGGTTTCATGCTAATCGAAGGTGGTTGTTAATAAGACTTGATCAACCTTATTAATGGATCATTTTTGAGAGGTATGAAGTTGATGAATTTAGTAAGCACAACCTTCTGCTCCCAACTTCTATTTTCTGTTCTTCTTAGTTAAATAAAATAAAATGCTATGTTTTGCCTATTTTCTAAATTTCCCGTGCGATAAAAAAAATGACCCAAAAATAAAAGTTCTCAGAATGCCCTAAAAATTTAATACAATTTTTTTTCTAAATATTTCTGAATTTTTAGTACAAATAACATCAGAGGGGGGTGCACCAGGTGGGCACAACCCACCTGGGCGCGCCAGCAGCCCCAGGCGCGCCCTGGTGGGTTGTGGTCCCCACATGGGCCCCCTCACTTATCTCTTTAGCCCATATCATCACCTACCTCCAGAAAAAATCACCATTGCTCTCTCTCTCATGTTCTTGCTCTCAAACCCGTGGATTTCGATCTCTTTGCTCGAAGCTCCGTTTCTGAAACTGTTTTGGGGGATTGCTAATCGGTATGTGACTCCTCCATTGCTCCAATTAGTTTTTGCTTTAGTGGATTATATTTTGAAGAATTAGCTACTCTTGGTGCTGCTGTAGATGAGCTTTCATGATGAATTCTTAGAGTTCTAAGTAGTTTGAATGCTCAATATAGCCTCTATGCCTCCCTATGAGTAGTTGCTATCAATCTTGTGAAGTTTTGTTAACAAAAATTTTGTGGACTAAAAATTTCAGAATTTTATTTATAGGAATAAGATGAGTTTCTTTAGGAAGTTTGCCTCCAAGAAAAGTGCCAAGGGAGTCATTGGGGAGTCATCGGACAATGACCTCCAAACTCGGAGATGGGCGGAGGTGCGGCCGTGCAAATGGCCGCATAACCCCTTCATGGATGGAGCCGGAATCCGTCAAGAGTTCGCACAATTTGCTGCTAATGCTGGTCTCACTGACTTCATCATAGCGGAGTGTGAACAATACCGTCTCCTTAGAAATTCCTTTGTGCAAAGTTTTCATTTTATGAGTAGGAATAATCCTCCTGAGGTGCAGTTTAATTTATATGCTGAAACCTGTCAGATACCACTAACTGATTTTTGTGATATATGCTTGATCCCTTTTGACGGGGAAATAAGAGAGCCTAGACCTGCAGAGTTTGAGGACTTCTATCGTACTCTGTCAGTGGGAGATGAGAGAGGTGTGTCGAGTGTCACTGCCACTAGCTTGCAGTTTCCGTCTGTGCATTAATTTGCTCTAGTTATCGCGAAGTGTTTACTTGCTAGAGAGAAGGTTGGTGCACTTAGTGCCCCCGATTTCGATGTCTTACACCATGCACTATACGGCGATAACACCTTTAGCCTAGGGGCTATTATTGCACGTCGTCTGCACCTTAACAGAACCAAGGGCAAAATTCACGGCGGTATTTATGCTACTCGTTTAGCGAGTCACTTTAATGTTTAGATCCGCCAACATGATTATCGTTTACCCAAGGTTTATTTAGATCACAAGGCGATGGAGGATCACCAGTTTGCTGATATTGATAACTCTATTCATAATATTCCTTAAAACCTGGTTTTCAGTGTGGATACCCGTGATATTATTTTGTTGCCTGCACCTGCTTTGTTTGATTCTATTGACAGGGGCGGATACAGGATAATGCCAGAGGATATTATTGCCTATCGGAACACCCAGGCAGAGGCAGAGGAGGAGCCTCAGGAGTGGGATGCTCAGGTGCCCGCTCCATAGCACTTTAACGTGGGACCGGAGGGCTACTACGAGTGGTGATTACCAAGCTAGGCCACAAGCCTAAGCTTGGGGGAGTACGTATTTCCATCGACATTTCATTCATGTTCACATATTTCATTCCAGTTGTCGGTGTTCACACTTTTTCATTGTATTATCCATGCTAGATTTATTTTCTCGCTTTCTTCTTGTGTGTTTGAAAAACTTTGAGAAAATCCAAAAAAATGTTTCTTGCTTCTTTTCGGTTTTTCTTTCTAGTTTAGTTAGTTGTAGTATTAAAAAGAAAACCCAAAAAGATTTCCTTGTTCTTCTTCCTGCTTGTTGGGAGCTTTCCCGTGTAAATAGTTTTTCTCGTTTTTGTTTTTCTTTCTTTAATTTCGCTTTCTTCCAGAAAAAACAAAAACTCCAAAAATATTTCAGTGTGTTTCTCTAAATTCTTTTCTTTTATCGAGTCATACCAAGGAGAAGACCACGATGAAAATGTTCAGTGGCTCTCATATGCATTATTGTTAATCTAACAAAAAGCCCAAATTACCTTGTCTTCTCCTTTTTGAATAAAATGTTTGCAGATTCCAGCTTAGTCCATGGCACTCTTGCACTATTATTATTTTCATATCATTCGGTCGTGCAAGTGAAAGGCAATAATGATGATATTTGATGAACTGGCTGTGGCAGAGAGAAACGGGTATGAACTCAACTTGTTCTGTTGTTGTAAATATGGTTAACCTAGTATCCATGATTTAGCTTATTATGATCAAACATGTTTGCAATGACAATTAGAGATTATAGTTTCTCATGTCATGCTTAAGTAGTTAGGAGTGGATAATGATTTATCTTGGATGTCAACATGCATTAAAATAATTGTGATGTAGTATGATGATATGGTATCCTCCTCTGAATGTTTCATGTGGCTTGACTTTGCACATGTTCATGCATGTAGTTGAATCAAAACCAACATAGCCTCTATGATATTTATGTTCATGGTATTCATATCCTACTCATGCTAGTATCCAATGTTACTTATGCAAAATGCATGTTCATGACCATTTTCGCTCTCTAGCTGGCCGCTTCTCAACCTATTTGCTAGCCTTCATTTGTACGAAGCGGGAATACTGCTTGTGCATCAAAATCCTAAAACCCAAGTTATTCTAGATGAGTCCACCATATATCTACCTATATGCGGTATTACCCTTCCGTTCTAAGTAAATTTGCATGTGCCACCTCTAAAAACTTCAAATAAACATCGGTTTTTGTCTGCCTGGATTGTTCATAGAGTGACAGGAGGTAGTCGGTATCTTCCATGCTAAGCGGGTTATTCTCATGATGAGTGTTTATTCACTCGTCCTTTCACGAGAGGGGCGGTAATAGGGATTCCCAGTCCCGAAATCTGAAACTGCAAATAATTAAAAAAAAACTCCCCCAGGAATGATGTTGGTATGGATGGTACCCGTGGATTTGGCTAGCCGTGGAGTGTGTTTGTTGGTGGAGGGGGAGTAAACCTTTACTTTTATCGCTTGGGAACGGCCACTAATGTGTTTAGCATGGAAGATATCGATAACTAATGGTCGCGAAGTAAACAGGAAGGGTGCATTTCTCAAAATTTCATTAACCTCTATTTTAAAAATCTGCGCTCTGGCACCGCTGCAAATCACTGCTTCCCTCTGCTAAGGGACTATCTATTTAATTTTATGTTGTGTCATCATCTTCTCAAATAAGCGCCAGATCTGATAGCACTATTATCATCCTCATGCATTGTGTATAGCTAATGTTGGATGCATCATGACTGAATCTTTTCTACCATGAATTACAATGTTTAGTTGCTGCTTGAACTTTGGAGGTGCTCTGCATTTATTTTTTGCGGTCTCAGAAAGGGCTAGCGAGATACCATTGTTGTCATATTATATCACGATTGTTTTGACAAAGTGTTGTCATTTGAGATATTTTATTATTGCTCGCTAGTTGCTTATGCCATTGGTATGAGTTAATATAATTTCTAAGAGTTATTGTTGACATGGTTAGTTAAAATCTTTGCTGAAAACCTCGGTGCTACTTAAGCTTATTTATGTAAACAAGAACAAAAGAGTTCGTAAAAGTTTTTCTCTTTCACTTTCAGTTTATCAACTGAATTGCTTGAGGACAAGCAAAGGTTTAAGCTTGGGGGAGTTGATATGTCTCCGATGTATCTACTTTTCCTAATGCTTTTGCTCCTGTTTTGGACTCTAATTTGCATGATTTGAATGAAACTAACCCGGACTGACGTTGTTTTCAGCAGAACTACCATAGTGTTGTTTTTGTGCAGAAATGAAAGTTCTCGGAATGGAACGAAACTTTTTGGAGAATTTTTATGGAACAAAAGAAAAATACTGGAGCCAATAACCACCTGGGTGAGCACAACCCACCAGGGCGCCCCCCCCCCCCCCCCCCCCCCCCTCCCTCCAGGCGCGCCCAGGTGAGTTGTGCCCACCTGGTGGCCCCACAGACCCTGACTCGGACTCTATAAAATCCTATTTTTGGAGAAAAAAATCAGGGAGAAAGAATTATCGCGTTTCACGATACGGAGCCACCGCTGCCTCCTGTTCTTCGTCGGAAGGCCAGATCTGGAGCCCGTTTGGGGCTCCGAAGAGGGGGATCTTTGATCTTCGTCATCACCAACCCTTCTCCATCGCCAATTCCATGATGCTCCCCACTGGGAGTGAGTAATTCCTTCGTAGGCTCGCTGGTCGGAGAGGAGTTGGATGAGATTCATCATGTAATCGAGTTAGTTTTGTTAGGGCTTGATCCCTAGTATCAATTATGTTCTGAGATTGATGTTGTTATGACTTTGCCATGCTTAATGCTTGTCACTTTGGGTCCGGGTGCCATGATTTCAGATCTGAACCGTTTATGTTAGCACCTTTATATCTATGTTCTAGATCTGATCTTGCAAGTCATATTCACCTATTACGTGTTATGATCCGTAAACCCGGTGTGACAGTAATCGGGATACTTTCTGGTGATGACCGTAGTTTGAGGAGTTCATGTATTCACTATGTGTTAATGCTTTGTTTCAGTTCTCTATTAAAAGGAGGCCTTAATATCCCTTAGTTTCCTTATGGACCCCGCTGCCACGGGAGGGTAGGACAAAAGATGTCATGCAAGTTCTTTCCATAAGCACGTATGACTATTTATGAAATACATGCCTACATTATATTTATGAACTGGAGCTAGTTTTGTATCGCCCTAGGTTATGACTGTTATATGATGAATATCATCCAACGAATCCACCGATCCAATGCCTACGAATTTTCCACATATTGTTCTTGCTAAGTTACTACTGTTACACTTGCTACAAAATCATTGCTATCACTGTTACCATTATTGCTACTATCATCACTACTATCACTACTATCATATTAATGTGCTACTGATCATATTGCTGCAGATAATTAATCTCCAGGTGTGGTTGAATTGACAACTCAGCTGCTAATACTTGCAAATATTCTTTGGCTCCCCTTGTGTCGAATCTATAAATTTGGGTTGAATACTCTACCCTCGAAAACTGTTGCGATCCCCTATACTTGTGGGTTATCAGTTACAAAAAGCAATGCTCGTAGGTCAAATTCCTGCTGTTTGTGCTCATCCCACACACGTACACCTTTTTATCCCATAGCTATAAAAGTTCTTCAACTAATGGCCTTAGGTACACATCAATGTCGTTAGCGGGTTGCTTAGGGCCTTGGATGAGCACTGGCATCATAATGAACTTCCGCTTCATGCATAACCAAGGAGGAAGGTTATAGATACATGGAGTCATGGGCCAAGTGCTATGATTGCTGCTCTGCTCCCCAAAAGGATTAATGCCATCTGCACTTAAACCAAACCATAAGTTTCTTGCGTCACCTGCAAAGTCCACCCACTTTCTCTCGATTTTTCTCCACTGCGACCCATCAGCAGGTACTCTCAACTTCCCGTCTTTCTTACGGACTTCTTTGTGCCATTGCAACAACTTGCCATGCTCTTTGTTTCTGAACAGACGTTTCAACCATGGTATTATAGGAGCATACCACCTCACCTTGGCAGGAACCCTCTTCCTGGGGCGCTCGCCCTCAACATCACCAGGGTCATCTCGTCTGATCTTATACCGCAATGCACCTCATACCGGGCAAGCATTCAAATTCTCGTACTCACCACGGTAGAGGATGCAGTCATTAGGGCATGCATGTATCTTCTGCACCTATAATCCTAGAGGGCAGAGAACCTTCTTTGCTTCGTACATACTGTCAGGCAATTCGTTATCCTTTGGAAGCTTCTTCTTCATTATTTTCAGTAGCTTCTCAAATCCCTTGTCAGATACACCATTCTCTGCCTTCCATTGCAGCAATTTCAGTGTGGTACCGAGCTTTGTGTTGTCATCTTCGCAATTTGGGTACAACCGTTTTTTGTGATCCTCTAACATGCGATCGAACTTCAACTTCTCCCTTCCACTTTCGCATTCTCTTTGTGCATCAACAATGACCCGGCGAAGATCATCATCGAGCACATCTGGTGCCTCTTGATCTTCAGCGTCCCCCGTTGCAGTATCACCGTATTCAAGGAACATAGGATAGTTGTCATCATCATTTCCCCGTGTTTGGTCCAAACATTATAGTGTGACATGAAACCCTTCTCAAGCAGGTGCAAGTGAAGGGTTTTCGAGGAAGAGTAATCCTTCGTATTCCCACAGACAGTACATGGACAATACATAAAACCATTCAGACGGTTTGCCTCAACCACCTTGAGAAAATTATGCAGGTCTGTAATGTAATCGGAGGTGCGTAGGTCATCGTACATCCATTGCCAGTTCATCTGCATGCATTATATAATTAAGTATATCAAAAACCATTACAGAACATCATGAATAAAGAAGTGACCAAATTAATACAAGTTCATCATCACATTAAAACCAAAGTACAGTAGTGATCAAATATTATTACTGAAAAAATAAATACATAAAGTTCATACATAGTTCTCATAGAACAACATACAACTCTCTAGAGCATCTAATAAAAACATACATTGAAACTAACATACAACTATGTAAAACATTTAAATGCAACAACAAATGCGATCAAAATCACAACTAAGGTAACAATTGATCCAACGGCATAATGATACCAAGCCTCATTATCAATGGCATATTTTCTAATCTTTCTAATCTTGAAGCGCATTGCATCCATCTGGATCTTGTGTAGATCGACGACATCGGCAACATGCAACTCCAATTTCATCTTCTCTTCTTCAATTCTTTTCAATTTTTCTTTCAAATAATTGTTCTCTTTTTCAACTAAATTAACCTCTCGACAAGAGGGTCAGTTGGAATTTCCGGTTCACATACCTCCTAGATAAAGACATCTACGTCAAGTTGGTCGGCATAATTGTCACCAAGTGGCTCCTCGGACCCAGAAGACATCATATTGGTAGTGCCCCCTGAAGCCAGCGTCACTGAAGAGGAGACGAAGGGAGGCACCTCTCCAACCAAACCATCAGGCAAGGCCACCTCAATCTGCGCCATATCATTGCTCGCTATGACTATCTCAGCAACCTTAGCTTGCTCCTCCTCACCTTGAATCACCATCTCGTGCAGAACTACATCCAACGTAGGAAGGACATCTGCAGGCAGCGCCACAGTTGCCAGCACCTCAGACGAGCACCTGGCCACTCCCGCCTCACTGACATCCTTACCACAGGCAACAACAAGAGGCGCCGGCTCCTCATGCTCGCACCAGGGAGGAGGCGAACCCAAAGGCGCCAAGGAAGAAGATCCCCCACTGTTCCCCACAACTTTGCCACTGATAGCCTCCAGCCACTCCAAGAGGCCCGAGACCTGGGCCGCCCAATCCTGCAGAGCAACCGCCATGTCGCGGAGGGGTTGAAGGACCTCCTCCACACGAGCGGTAACCAGAGCCTGCAACTCGGCGCGCAGCGCCTCGGTCTGAGCTCCAAAGAGGGGTTGCAGTAGCCCCAAATCAGCAGCCAAGGTCGACTCGTCAGGGTCGGACAGACCCGACAAGGGGGCGACGGAGTTGCTACAAGGGGCCCCTTGAACGAGCCCAGTCGGGGCGGCAACAACTGTTGCCCACGAGCGCTGCTGCAACTGCGGTGAAGGAGCTGGGGGCGGGTGTTTGGCGAGGCGAGGAGCAGCCGGCGGCGACAGGGTGCTGCGGAGATGACCATGGCTGGCAGGGAGGCGGCTCGGATAGCCACGCTCGCGATGCCCAGAGCGGCCGCAACCCAAGCAGGTGACAGGCCCACGACAGTCGGCGACGAAGTGGTCCTCCGCCAAGCAACGGAAGCAGAGCCCATAAGCTCTCCGCTTGAAAGCGAGGGAGCGGTTGGTCTCCTTCCTGCGGGGCGGGGCAGACAGCTTCTCCAGCCTCCGGCGATGCTGGCCCCCGACCTCCACCCACCCCTTCTCCGTAGGCGCCTGCGATGCATCGGTCACGACCAGCGGCGTGAAATTCGGAGGGAGACGATCTGGAGGTGGTGGCAACTTGAGCGGAGGGAGGATCCCAGGGCAACCCTCGGAGCGCGAGAGAGAGTCCCCGTCTTCATCCTCAGCACTGGCAGCCAGCAGCACTGGATCTGGATCTGCAGGGGAGCTAGGACGGAGGGAAGGGGTGGGGGGTTGGTGGCTGGGGAGGGATCAGAGGGGGTGAGGTTGGTGGTGGGAGAGGAGGCCATGGTCAGGGGTGGAGGACGGGAGGTGAGCTAAGCCGCAGCCGCGGCGGCCGCCGCCGCGGCGGAGTCGCAGCTAGGGTCGCGGGAGCTAGCGGGGGTCAGCGGGGGCCATTCACTATATGAACTAATAATTGTTATATATTATGTACTTCTTCGTGAAGCTCGGTTGGAGCCGATGAGGTTCTCGAAGCCAGCCCAGAACTTTTATTTTCCAAGGAACATGTTGCAATTTTTCTCATTGACGTTGCACTACTAGAAAAAGGCGCACCTATTTTTGCTATTAATGGCGCACTATAGGTGCGCCACTATCACCACGCCACTAGTAACAAGTACTAATGACGCACCTCTGGTGCGCCATTAGTATTGCAGGTAACAGTGGCGCACCTTGTAGTGCGCCATTACTATTGCTACAAGTGCGCCACTGGTAACTTTTTTTTTTTGAAATTTTTTTATTTTTTTCTGAATTTTGAAGGCGGGAAAATAGTAGTGGCGCACCGTCTAACCCCCACCGTGCGCCATTGCTATTTTTGAATTTTGAATTTGGATCTGGATTGCAATTTTTTTGCCTTTTTTTGCTCTTTTTTTTGCTCGTTTTTTTGCACGATATTTTTTCAAATTTTGTTCTCGTTTTTGGATCTTGTACGTTCTTTTGCCGGAGAGGAGTTCGCCGAAGAGGAGGGCCGAGGAGAGACCATGAGGAGGAGAGGAGGGAGGAGGAGGAGGTCACCGGAGAGGAGCTCGCCTACATCGTCGGAGAGGAGGAGGAGGAGGTCACCGGAGAGGAGCTCGCCTACATCGCCGGAGAGGAGGAGGAGGTCGCCGGAGAGGAGTTCACCGGAGAGGAGGGAGGAGAAACTGTGAGGGGAGGGGAGGAGAGTATGTAGGAGAAACCGTTATGGGAGTTGATTCGAGGATGGAGGAGGGGTCGGCCGTGATGATGTGAATTGTATCGGAGGATGTCTGCCTAATAGTATTAGGTGATTATTTTGTGACTTATCTTCCATATTTCTCTTGTAGTTTGCTTGAGCTGCATGTACAGCTTTTCTTGCGGACCACCCTTCCTCTTTCCTTCTTCTCTTCCTCCCCCTCCCTCTCACCGTGCTCTTCCATTTCCTCCAAACCTGTTAACGCACTTTTCTCCCATGTCCTTCCCTTTTTTTTTTTTTATTTTTTTTTTTTTTAATTTTGAAGGCGGGAAGATAGTAATGCCACCATGGGCAGGTGCGCCATTACTGAGTTTGAATTTTTTTGCCTCTCCAGATCTTGAAAGCCCCGTAACTTTTTTTCTGTTTGGTTTTTGAGGATTCTAAAATCTTCAACGGGTTCTCCCCCCCCCCCCCCCATTGAATTCTGATATAACTTTTCGAGTAGATGATTTTTCATATAAAAAAAAATTTCATCGGAGTTCGTATGCAAAAGTTATGCCCATTTTACAAATTCTCGAGAGATTTTGCAAAAAAGTCGAAAATTCATGTTTGTAAATTTTGCTAACAACTAGACCACATATCACATGGGAATCTTATTTTCTTTTATTTTTTTGACATTTCTATCATTTTCTTTTATTTTTTTTCAAACTGAAAAGGCGGTCGGGGGGGGGGGGGGGGGTTGCATTTGGTAATTTTTTGGCCACCTCAGAAAGTTAGTAATGGCGCACCACCTAAGAATGCGTCATTAGTAACCAGGGTTACTAATGGCGCACCTGGTGTGTGGTGCGCCATTACTAGTTTTGAAAAAAAATATATAAAAAAACATGTTAGTAATGGCGCACTATCCACTGGTGCGCCACTGCTAACAATTTTTTTTAATCTTTTTTTTTTAAACTAGTAATGGCGCATCACACACCAGGTGTGCCATTAGTAATGTGGCCAATAATGATGTACATGTACCTATATAGCAGTGGCGCACCACATACATGGTGCGTCATTAATGTCCATATTAGCTATAGCCGTTTTCCTAGTAGCGTTGGCTGAGTGTTCCATCAGCAATGACTCCATACTATTGTATGGGTACATAGCAGCACGGGATGATAATGATCAGATGCTTAACTATGTTTTAAATTATAGTACAGATGATCCCAATCGCACATAAGGTACAGTTCTAAACTTATCTTTGAACATTGATAATTCTATTTTATTTTATTTATAATATGATACGAGTCCTGTCACATGCATAGAAGAAATGAGATTCAACCTAAATACTTCTCTTGGTGCTTGTTTCAACCACTTGATAAATTCTAAATCATAAAAGCTGGGATGGAGGATGGAAATATTATATTAGCTATGGCCTTGGTTTTGTTTTTAGTAGAGTTATCACCTGCTCTATTCCCAAATTTGATGTTCTATACTTGTGCACAATAATTAAGAACATGCAAAAATAACCTTGATGTGATATGGCTAGTTTCGTGGATAGGAGTGGAAAGGGGCTATGGCATGTTCAATTGTAGATCTCAAATAGATAATTTTCTAAGAATTTATGATTTACACAATCATTTATTTTAACCGTTGATTACATGGCTAATCTTCGTTGGTAGAACCCATATTATTTTGTTTTCTAAGATTCCACGATCCATGCAATTTATTGAAATTGTTTGCACATGACTAGTAAGGATAGTGTTTCTAGTTTTAGATATTTCTTAAATTTTTATGCACAACTATCAAATGATAACAACTATAAGACACAATTATAGTCTTATAGGGCTCTCTTATTCAAATGACTGGCCCTAAGAGAGGCATCGAGCTGGTCTCCCCTGTCCTAATAGAGTTTGGTATAAGGATCAAGAACGGAGAGCGAGTGGAAGACGATGGACAGCTGATAGACGGAGCAATAACTTGCAACGACCGCAGGGCATGGAAACCAGTCAAGCAGCGCATCAAAGGCGATTGCGGCGCCGTTGACATATCCATGGCGTGTGTCGAGAATGCGTTGGAGGCGACAATAGAAGTAGCCATATCAGATGTGCGGAGCGGTTTCAGTCTATCTCTGCGGTCCTTCGTTTGTGTCTTGGACGACGAGTATGAGGAGATCCAGCTCTTTCATGGCACCATTGATCAGCCGTGTGGGTTGGGGAGGTTCGTGCTCGCCGTCACCTGGGGCGACGTGATGCCGCTGAAGTTCAAGTTGGGTGGCGAAGATGGCGCCGAACGGCGTCGCTCTTTTAAAGCTCTCATTCAAGTTGGGTGTTCTAGTCGGTGGATAAAGCATGAGCTGGCCAACATCTTGGTGAAGGTGACTTTGTCCACTATTTGAATGTCCACAAACTAATCTTGAATGGCAAGTTCAAAATGTTTACCTTGGTTTCTACTTAAGCCAAGATTTTTGTTCTCTCCAGCTTTGATTCCTGGCTTGCTTGTAACAATTTCTTCCTAGTGCAAGTTATGGACATAATTAACAAATTGTTCATGTCAAAAATATGTAGTTTGCAGGAACAAGTCATGGGATAATCACGCATTACTTACTGAACCACGGAATAATTACAGAAACAAGGTATGTGCCTCTCCATCAGAACGTAGCATGCCAGCGCTCAAATATGTTGTGGCAGAAAGAGACACAATGACATACCAATTTTTCCTGGCACATTATGTAGAAAAACAAGCCATGGAAACAACGTTATAGTAAACAACGGACTAGAGGCTGCACCGAGCTAGATTCTGGGGAGGACCCTGTCGGACGCATCCATGGCGGCGTGTACGCCCTGACAGCATGTTCCGAGCTGCATTTCGCCTCCCCCTCGGTTTTATCAAGATCATCGTTGTCCTTGCAGATCTTGCAAAGATATCCAGAAGAAAGAGCTCAAATACAATGAATCTATCTTCATGCTCTTCATTAGAACGTAAAATCTAACAGGAACAGCTCAAGTTAAAAACAGCTATAGAGGTACCTGGATCGGCCGGCATTGGAAAGTCGGAAGGAACCGGACCTTGCAGTACTCGTTGAACATGATGTTCAACACAAGCAAGGGGATCGTGGCAAACGAAGCTCCCGGCTTCGACTTCAGGCCAAACAAACCTATCATTGTAGTCTGCATGAGCGTGACCGAGAGGAAGATGTAGTGGTGAATAGTGGGCCAATATTGCCCACAGGTGTCGTATGTGATGTCATATACGTCTTCCATCTGTATGACATAAATAAACTTAGTTTCTAAAGAAAAATAATGAAATCTGTATGGCAAATACCCTTATTAACTGATGAAGCTACCTGGTTGATGAACACGGCATAACCGAGTAAAAAGTAGATCACAAGAATCGGAAGAAGAAGAGGTGAAACGACAGCATACACCATTCCAATTAATACTGCAAGGGAAGCAATGGGCACAACTCTGTAGTAAGGGAAGCCATACAGATATGGCTCATCACTATGCCCAACTAAATGCGCTTTCAAGAAGTGCCATGTAAGCAAACCAAACTGAAGAACCTCGAAAGAAAAGCCCGACATGCCATTGGTCAAGATATATGTGATGAAGAAGTCTGACTGCAATGTAAACAAGTCGATAAGATAAATGCTTCATGTTCTGAACTTTAAGCTTATTTCTGGAGACGTGTACAAACAATAGCATGTAGCACTTGTTACTTGGAACAACAGCAATGTGATTCAATAAAAAAATTGACTTTACCTGTGCAGAAACAGCACTTGCAAGACGGCTAGGAATATCTTTAGGGTGTGTAAAGGATTCTCCTATCTGATGGAGCAGAGATCCTGAAAGTATACTGAGGAAGAAAACATTTCCTAGCAAGAAGTAGAAGACCATGTTGCACGCCTTGATTTCCGTTTGACTTTTTGAAATGCAGCCTTCAAACGAGGCCATACCGAGCATTGCGAACGGAATCAAGTAGATAAATCCATTCAAAATCATGCTCGGAAGATATCCAGTTACAACAGAACTCAAACCTGGTCTGCAAGATGACATAGCATCAACCTGTATTAGTGTTGTTATACCCAGGTGAATGATAAATTGCAAACTGTCCAAAGTTATTTAAGTTTGCGCCACTAACATAAGTTGCACAGCTCTGGCCGGTGGGAACCATTTCTCAATCTTCTCAAATTGCACTATCCCTTGCACGGCTGTGACGGGGATGGTGAAGAACACTGTTAGTAAAAATGCAGCAATGAAGACTCCAAGCTTGTATACAGCAAGACGGTAGAAAGGAATAGCCAGGTTTGACCATATTGTCTCAGTTGGCTCAGGAGCATAACGTGTAACCAGTGACAGCGGATTGACGTGCTGTTGCGTTTTAGCAGCTTGGGCAGCCTCCAACCGGGACTTGAATGAGACAAAAGCAACTGGTAACTCCTACAATTGAAAATGATATTAATTTGTGATCAAAGTATAAATACTCGAGCTATTGTTTCTTTTAGCTACTTAAAAGTTAAAACTATGGAAGCTACCATTAGTGTCAGCAGGTGGAGTCAAAGGTACACAACGGGTACAGAATACCTTCTGTTTAAGCATATTTTTGCACTGCAGGATACGGATAGAGTGGTGCACTTCCTTCAGTTTTTGTTCCTGGCTGCAAGCATCTATTGGTCCTGATGTGAACTTAAACCAGATCCACTGCCAAAAGTTGCATCTTCGTGTATCCCTTTTCCTCTCTATCTGTTTTTCAAGTGAAGATGCCAGCTTCTGTAATGATTGATTACTTGGTTAGCCCATACCAAAAAAATTAGCAAGATGCACTGACATTTCACATTGATACATAACGAGTAGGGTGTTTTTGATATTTATAGTCCTTAAGAACAGAACACCACAAAAATAGATGCAACTTTTTAATTTTTTGACTGCACCTTATGTTTTCTCTAGTGGCTTTACTATAATATATGGTGATGCAATCTCTTTTTCCCGAACACACATTTAAATGTATGCAATTTTTAATCAGAAGAAACCGCCAGAAAGATGCAAGATTTCATACCACACATTAATTTGACACTTACACTGACCTGAAATTAAGACTATCTACTTTTGATATTCCAGCTGATATGGACAAATTCAGCTCTATGGATTCTCAAGCATATGACAAGTTAGTGCAGGAAAGCATGGTATTCAGAATTGAACTCGTACACAAATTTGAAAATGCTGTTGCAGTTCATGATAAAATAATCTATAAATAGAAAAGACACAAATGACATTGATTTCTGAAATGCACTGACCTGTAATGACTCGATGTTTCCATTGTCATGCAGTATTTGATATGATTGGTATGTCTGGTAGTGCTTTGAGAAGAAATGATCAACATTACACCCATAAATTCCATGATCTGCGCACACTGGAATTCCTTGAACTAAAATGGTGAACTGATCAGGTCTCTTCCTGTGATACTTCAAGTGTTCAATTCTTTTGTGGGACATCTCTTTGTACTCCTGCTTGAAATTAAATGCAGATGTAATTGGTAACAAACTAACAATATTTCCGCTTAAGACCAGAGCTGAACAGTCATTTCTACAATGATACATCTTTCAGCCAATTGACCCAAGTGTTTAAATGAAATCAACAGTCTTAGGAAACATTCTGACATTTTACTAAAAAATTCAGAATGTAGACAAGATAACAACACTAAAGTCTTAAGCCAACTATCACACGCTCACAACTGAGCAACCAAAATTGCAGTATTTTCTTATCAAAATTATGTTACAGTACTTAATCTAACAATATAAGTTGGTTAGCTGACAGTATTTACAAGCACGCACCTTGTGAAGCAAATACACCACATAAAAGGATATGAAGCAGAGGCATGAAAAGTGCACCCAGAGCCTGTCATGAAAGGAGAATTACATCAGTTACAGCTTACAGGATAGGCAACAGTAGAATCAGCGTCAGATGATTATTTTCGAGGTCCTGCATTTCAGCTGCACAGAATCTACATTTCAGCTGTATACATCTACTAGCTTAAACCATTAGACATCGGCATCACTTCTGAAAGAATGCACACTGAATTAAGACCACTCAAAATATAGAGCATAACAGGATATAAATACACTTTCAGCCACAGTTTATGCAGATTTATGAGCATTCTATTAAAACCTGCAACTGCAAGGTGGAATAGCCTTGAAAAATACAGCAGAGCAAACCTGTCAGAGCCCTTTGGCACGTTGGACACCGTGAAAATCTCCATGGAATTCGGCCTCTTGGTGCCCGACGGATCTTCACTTGTGTAATTTACCGGCGCAAGGATCAACACTCCAACAATCGAGCAGACGCTGAAACAATTGATCCTGCACCTCGATCGAACCACTTGATGTGAGTGAGGATGAAACGGCTACCGGATTAACATTCAGAAAACTGGATGGGATCGGCGCACCCGAACTTGAAGAGGCGGATGACGGCGAGGGCGTCGAGGCCGTGGCGCCGCAGCACGTCGTCGTCGGAGAGCCGGAAGGCGGCGCGGATCCACCGGAACGACGGGGTCAGCCGCCCGGTGCCGAGGGGCAGCACCCCGCCGGAGCAGCCGGACCCCGCCATACGCCGCGGCAGGTAGACGGGCGCGTTCCCGGGCTGCTTCTTGAGCATGGAGAAGAGCGAGAGCGCCACCAGCGCCAGCCCCAGGTTGATCGCCGCCGACGCCAGCAGCCCCTCCGCGTCCATGCTGCCGCGCGCCGCTGCCCAGCCCGACCCAGTCCTCCGCCACCGCCAGCGCGTCCCTGTCCTTTTGTTTCGGGCCCCGCGGGCATGCGGTGGCCGGAGGCGGGTGGCGACGTGGCGGTCGCATGGGCGCGGGGCGGCCAGCGCTCGACACGTCCATCCCGCGCCGCAAATGGCGATCGAGAGGAGACGCGGGCCCCTCCGTCCCGAATGACATGGTCGGCCCGGGGTATTTCCCAGTTTGCGGCCCAACCGCTAGACGCCCTAAAAAGAAACCACATCGGCCAGAAAAAAAAATGTTGTGTACTCATCAGCCAAATATAAGAAGAGAAGGCAAGTATCACATTGGGGAATTAGTTTTATAACTAGCTAAATGCCCGTGTGTTATCACGGAATAACCAAAAAATACACATACACACTGACTCGGAAGGCAAGGGAGGACCTCGACGCAAGAAGGTCAAAGGCGGGAAACAAATTGGACGTCAACCTAGTCATCGCCATTGGAAGGGTTACTATGTACTTAAGACTGCTTTGCATCGACTCATTTCATAGGACGTAAGAAGGAGTGTTTTAAAGCTTTAATCAAAACGGCGACACCACAAAGATTCATATCGACTGCATTCTTACATTATAGCTCCATGGATTTTTTATGAAATCACTAGTTAAGGAGTACTCATTGCAAAGATCACTCCTACCTTCCCAGGGCGCGCCACTTGTCGCAACCTGGGAGTTTTTCCTTTTTTCGTAGATTCGTTTATTCAAAACTTTTATTTCTTTAACCGTGCGTCCAAATCTCGAACCGTTTTCATCAATGGATTCCTTGCGTCGAGATCTTCAAAACTAGATCCCATGTTGATAGGTTTTGATGAACTTTTTTTCACGAAAAAAACCGGACGAAAAAACCGAACCGGGAGCACGGGTTTTTTTCCTTTCTGAAAGAGGCACGCCCGTGCCTCTCGTGAAACCACACCCGTGCCTCCCGTGGAAGCAAAACCGTACCTCTCGTGGAAAGAAAAAAAAAGAAAAAACATGTTTTTTTTTCGAGGAGGCACGGCCGTGCCTCTCGCGAAAGCACAACCATGGCTCTTGCGGAAGCAAAACTGTACCTCTCGCGAAAGAAAAAAAAACAGAAAACGCGTTTTTTTTTTTTGAGAGGCACGGCCGTGCCTCTCATGAAAGCACAACCGTGCCTCTCGCGGAAGGAAAAAAACAGAAAACGCGTTTTTTTTCGTTTCTGAGAGGCACGGCCGTGACTCTCGTGAAAGCACAACCGTGCCTCTCTCGGAAGCAAAACCGTGCCTCTCACGGAAGGGAAAAAGAACAGAAAACACGTTTTTTTTCGTTTCCGAGAGGCACGGCCGTGACTCTCGCGAAAGTAAAACCGTGCCTCTCGCGGAAGGAAAAAAAAATAGAAAACGCATTTTTTTTCGTTTCTAAGAGGCACGGCCGTGACTCTCGCGAAAGCATAACCATGCCTCTCTCGGAAGCAAAACCGTGCCTCTCGCGGAAGGAAAAAAAACAGAAAACGCGTTTTTTTTTGTTTCCGAGAGGCACGCTCGTGAAAGCACAACCGTGCCTCTCGCGGAACCAAAACCGTGCCTCTCGCGGAAGGAAAAAAATAGAAATGCATTTTTTTTTCGTTTCCGAGAGGCACGGCCGTGACTCTCACGAAAGCACAACCGTGCCTCTCTCGGAAGCAAAACTGTGCCTCTCGCGGAAGGGAAAAAGAACAAAAAACGCGTTTTTTTTTCGTTTCCGAGAGGCACGGCCGTGACTCTCGCGAAAGCAAAACCGTGCCTCTCGCGGCGGAAGCAAAAAAAAACTGAAAACGCGTTTTTTTTCGTTTCCGAGAGGCACGGCCATGACTCTCGCGTAAGCACAACCGTGCCTCTCTCGGAAGCAAAACCCTGCCTCTCGTGGAAGAAAAAAAAATAAAAAACACGTTTTTTTTCGTTTCCGAGAGGCACGGCCGTGACTCTCGCAGAAGCAAAACCGTGACTCTCGCGAAAGAAAAAAAAAAAGAAAACATGTTTTTTCGCGCAAAAAATATTTTTTTTCGAAAAAAAAGTTTGGTCCAAAAGTTCAGGAAGACCGATGGAAAACCGAAACGTTGAAAAAAATCGGAAAAAAAACAGTTTAAAAGCCGAAAATGAGTGCGGAAAAATAAAAAAACAAAATCCGAAGGGAGCGTCCAGAGCATGACACGTGGCGGGGCGGTTGGGAGCGCGCCAAGTGGCGCTGATCGTTGCGAGGTTCCCGAAGGAGCGCTCGTTAACTAGTTGCTCTCGAATTTTTACCATCCACCATAAATTGTTTCTTATATACTCAATGGACCAAAAAATATATATAAAGGCCTATAGGGGAAATTTTAATGGGCCAAAGAGGCCCATTAGGTGGATGCGCCCACTAGCTTCTTGAAAAAAGCTACGGAGTCCCCCTCCTCTTGGCCGGCCAAGGGGAAGGACTCCTTCCTCCCCTTGTGGCGCCTCCTCCCCTCCCTCCAACCTATATATAATAGAGGTTTTGACCCTTGCGAGAGACACAACTTTTAGAGCCTACTCTAATTCTCTATTGTTAGTTCTAAATTAGAGTGTATATAATTCGAGTTAGACCTAGATCTCTCTAATCCTCATAATAAAGAAGCCATGTGTGGTTCTCTTCTTCTCACTCTAATTCTCCGACAATGTTCAAGATTCGCCAATTCAATTTTTTTAATGAATTTTGAAAAAATGTCCTAAAAGTTCAAACAATGTTTGTGAATTACAAAATAGTTTATTGATTCATAAAATATTTGCTGATTCAAAAAATGATTATGCATTTCAAAATATGATCGTTAAATCAAAAACATATTCGTGAATTAAAAAAAAAAGATTCACCAATTTCCAGAAAAATATTCTTCGATTCTAAAAATGTTCACAAAATAAAAAAATATTTATAAAAATGTTCACAGTTTTATAAATTATTTGCAAATAGTATAAAATGTTGATGAATTTAAAAAAATGTCCCTGATTTTATAAAATTTGAATTTAAAAAAATGTTCATGATTTCAATTATGTTCATGAGTTTCAAAAAATGTTCATGGTTTTAAAAAAAATCATGATTTCAGGAAAATATTTTAAAATTTGGAAAGATGTTCACCAAAAAGAAAAAGGGAAACTATTCCCATCAGCCGGCGGATGCTACTATTGCATCGATCTTCTCCATCGGTAGACACGTGTCCTCGTGATCCGAAGCATCACATGCCCCTTCTCTAGAAACATCACGAGCATTGCATCTCTTTCCCCGCACTCTTCATGCCTGCTTGCAGCCATGGCCACCACTCGAGGGCGCACACCCGAGCACCGCTCTGGCCACCATTAGCCTAGCTGCGCCGCTCCAGCCTTCCGTCTCGCTCTCCGCTGTCTCTCCGGCCGGCGATGCATTTTATACTTTCCGCAACAAGAACCTTGTTGCAGAAGTCCTCCCGCAACATCATCTTTGTTGCATAAATTTCTTGATTCACACCGCACACGATGTCATCATCTTTAGTGAAAAATCTCTGCAACATCATCTATGTTGCAAAATGTAAAGATGAAAAAATAAATCCCTCAACACCGCCTATGTTGCAAAAGTCCTCCCGCAACATCATATATGTTGCAAAAAAAAGTGAAGACGAAAATAAAAAAATTCACACAAAAAATAACGTTTTCGATGTTTTTGCAACAAAGTTGTTGTTGCAGAGCGAGTTACACAACATCTACCTTGTTGCAATCGTGACACACCTCACCGGGGAGATCTGACGGCTATATGTGGCTCAATCCAGTGGCGCAGGAGGCGGTTGACGTTTTCAGTTAATCTACCGGCGAACGCGTAGCGCTCTGCAAAGAAAAAACAAAGAAAGAAAAAGAAAAAAGAAAAGAATGAATGAATTCAAAAAATGTTCATGATTTTTTTTAAATTGCAAATCTATAAAAATGTTCACAATTTCAAATATGTCATGAGTTTAAAAAAATTCATGATTTTCAAAAAATATTCACAATTTCCCAAAAGTATTTGCAAATTTGAAATGATGTTCACAAAAAGGAAAAAAGAAAGAAAAAAATAGAAAACAAAGAATAAAATGGAAGATAAATGAAAAAACCGGTGAGGAAGAAATCCGAAAATGGGTTGGTCCAAAACAGGATCGAAAGCAGGAGGGGGTACCTGCTAGGTCGCTATGCACCAAATATGAAACCCCCACGCAGTAGCGGCTGAAAAAAATATGATTTTAAAAAATGTTCATGATTTTTCAAAAAATTCACAATTTCATGAAAATATTTGTAAAATTGAAAAGATGTTCAGTAAAAAGAAAAAAAGGAAGAAAGGAAAAAAGAAGAAAGAACGAAAAATAAAATGAAAAATAAAAAAGGAAGAAAAAAGAAAAAGAAAAAGGTTCTAAAACCTTCCCAAAACCAGTGAGGAAAAAATCTGAAAATGGGCCGGCCCAAAACAGGATCAAAGACAGGATAGGGTACATGCTAGGTCGCTACGCGCCAAATAAGAAACCCCCATGCGGTAGCGGCTGGAAAAAATACGTTTTAGATAGGGGAATCCCCCCCCCCCCCACCCCCCCCCCCCCACCCCCCCCCCCCCCCAAAACCGGGCCGTCCCACATGGTACGTCTGGAAAATACGTTTGGGAATCCCCCCACCTGGGCCGGCACACGCAATGAGAAAGAGAGTTATACTGTTTCTCGGTGATGCAACAAAATATGGCCATAGCCATTGGAGATTATAAAAAATATTCTGTTGCAATGCACGAGCCCTTTTACTAGTCAAAGCCAAATTGAAGACGAAAGAAACCGTCGATAACCTTGCATGTACGCCTCGGCAAAATCTTGTATGGAAAAAAGCAGTTTTTTCATCTTATACTGAGAGAGAGACGCCTCGGAAGACCTATTGGGGTCTTAGTCATATAGTTACTAGATCGGGATCGCGGCTTGGCGCGAGGGTGCCGGTCCCGTTAATAGAAATTCAATGAAGAAGAAACATACAATTGTGATAGGAGCGAGACGTAATGGTGCTCAATATCGGCATGAGACTATAAGGCAGAATCAATTTCAGTGCATTGATCAGACCACGGAAGTTTGAAACCAAAAGCATCGGCATGAGGCTATAAGGCAAAATCAATTTCAATGCGTTCATCAGACCACGGAAGTTTGAAACCAAAAGCGCGGTCACTCGACAGGAAGCTAGATCAGCAGCGCGCCTTGGCGCGGGGTACCTGTCCCATGATGTGGTAAAACACGTAATGATCAAGTTAGTAGGAAGCACCTTTAAAAAAAAGGTAGTAGGGAGTTTGGCGCACGTATCCAATGGGACAATGAAATTCTGGTTCAAGAGAAAGAAGAAACATTCACTTGTATGAAAAGCAAGACATCATCAAGTTCAACATGGTCATGGGATTATAAGGCCACATCAAGTTTTCATGAGACCACAAAAGCTAATCACTTAACACTAAACTCAGCACTAAGAGCATAAACATGCGAGAGCAAGTACTAAGAGTAGGAGCATTATAAGCTGCACTTGAGACATACATCAAGTACTACATACAAAACTTGGAAGTGTCTTTTCTTTTTATAGGTACACAACCTTTAGTATACGTCAATCGGAACAAATAAAACAATCTCCTAAGAGAATGTTCTATAAACAGAATGAGTATAGTAAAGTCTCACTGTCACATTGATACATAATCATCTTGTTACAAAAGAGGAAAGGCATAATCACCACCTGAACAATGGCCACGATTTTGTCTGTTAATCAGTCACACCTGCAATGAAGGTATAGTATATTTATAAGACACCAACTGTCTATTTACATAAAGTTGGATATGTATTTGACCTGTCAAAAGGGGGAAAATGAATCATATATTCGCACTGTTTAAAAAACTAAACTTTGCATTGTGTGACGATACTTGATACTTGTCCTCGGACTCAATTCCAAGCACCTACTGCCAATTTGAAGACCAAAACTAAATGAAACCATTAAGTTTAGACTTTTGTGCTTGCTCTGTGACAATGTTAATGTAGCTGTGCAAATATAAGAACCATTAAATTCCTCTTATGCATTTTCTTGGAACAGAACAAATACATATAGTTAATTTAGTAGACATAATGGGTTTGGTTTGTTTCTAAGAGCAGAGGTACCCAATAAATAGGAAGGATGAAATGAACAACGAAATTAGCCTTTGCTTCAGCCTGTTGGTAGGCTATGCTCTTATAAAACAAATGTTCATTTGTAAAACAAATCATACTATCATTGCACACATAATTGAATGAAGTAATGGTATCAATTCTCCCATGGGACAACCTAGTGAACAATTGACCATGGAGGAAGGGGTAGGGAGAACAGTAGAAGCATCCGGTATACCTGGAGGTGGTACAGAAATGACTCGGGAGCGACATCTTCTCAATGCCAAGGAGCGCGGCGACGCAGCCGCCAATTTTTCTTAAATTTGCTGTAAAAACTAAAATACCAAACATGTTTGAACAAAATGTGTCATGTTCTAGATAACATTTCCAGTAAGCAAAACATTTCGTGTAAAGTACTATCGAAAATCTACTAATGTTCAACATTTTGCCATGTTGTATTCTACATGTTTTAATAAATTTGCCATGTTCAAAAAAAAAATCAAACAAATAATTGCCATGTTCTACTCAATGTCAACCAGGTCAACAGTAAGTAGAAATCCAAGTCAAAAATCGAAGAAGAATGTAAAAGATATGATCTACAGACTTAAAATTGGCATCCTACTGTGAAATGGCCCTGTACCAACATGTGAACAAAAACTACATTGATTTGGAGCATTGATAAGGGCTTTGTAACCATAAAACATAACAAAGGCATGCTCAAATTAGCATCACACCAGACTAACTACATAGCATGAACAACTACGTAAGTAATCTCACTCATGTGCATCACAGAAATGCACTACAATAAATGCAGGCTACTCTTTGTATCACAAAGAAAGAGCGCTTGTGGGTACGTACTGAAGCATATGAAGAGGACTTGGGGTGGGAGGATGAAGACGTATGAGATGTGAGGCGTCATCTCTGACGAGCAGCTGGACGTGTTGGGTGGCGTCACCCATTATGTACGACACACACATCGGGCGGACACCACGCCTGACAAGTCTGCTTTTCCATACCACCTCATGCCTCCTCCTTCAGGAGGGCGCCACCGCTCGATAGCATCCACAACTGTTTGTTCCCTTGGCGACCGCCGCACCGTCGGAAGCGCCCAGCCCGAGCCATCATCTATACCATAAAAAATGAGATATAACCAGGGATTCGCATATATAGAGCGAAAACACATACAAAATAGTAATGCTCAAGATGCATAAACTAAGTTTCAGAAATTTTCCATGTCACTTTACAAAAATTGTCATGGTTTTCAGAACATTTTCTATTAAATTTGCCATGGAATATTACTAAAACTTTCAGAACAAAGCCATGTTCGTCGATAGGATATTGTAGATAACATGGTCAAACTTGAATAAAATTGGGTATAGACTATAGACAGAGCAAACTTTAACACAGTTGTCATGTAAAAACATGGCAAAAACATTATCAAAATTGGCCATCATTTAGAAGACCGAATTTCCCAAAATTGAAATTTGAGTGGCCATTTCAATTTTCTAAAAGATTGCGGGGTACATATGGCAAAACTTCAACAAAAACACACGAAGAAAGAAGTCTTCACAGATCCCTTGTCGAAAGTTTATTATGCTTAATTTTGCCTCGACAGAAAATCAAGCTTCTGATGACTCAGACAACTTCGCACTAGCATACTGACCAAGGGTATACACAAAACATTCGATTGTGAGAACACCACAAGCAAATTGCTGTTGTTTCTCATGATCGTTATGCATCCGTTTTTGTTTGACAACGAACGTGTTGTGTCTAAATTTATGCACCCCGACTGAATAGGCAACATTTTTTCAGGTTTAAAATATGGGCACACAAAGCTCTGAACTCTGAACCTAGCAAGGCACTGACTCGCTCAAGTGACAACAATTTAAAAATGATGAGTGCAGAATTGTAGTAGTACCTTGATTCAGCAAGGCACAAAAGGTTCTGCATCGGTTTCATCCTATGGCTGATGTTCCTCTATTCTCACCTGACCCAGAGAGAGGTGAAGGCAGAGTAAGAGAAATTCTACTCTAATGCAGAGCAACGGCCATGTCGCCCATGAAGCTCCCCATGTTGGTATCGTTGCTAAGAGACCCGCTGCCTGCCACCGTGACTGCTAATGACTGATGGAGCTGCTCCAGGCCCTGGGTGAGATCTTTTTCTGCCTGCTACAATGACTGCTCAAGGCTGCAGATGCGAACCATTTGCTGTTCAATCAAGGGATCAAGCTGAGGCGCCAGTGTCTGCAGCAACAGTGGGAAGTATGTACTTTCATTAGGATATCATTAGTTTACTTCTAGAGTTTGTTTGGCAATTCGGTTCTTCAACTATCAAATGAACCTTTTTTGCAAGAAACTATGAAATGAAAATGACAGTTGACTTCTTTTCTATTTTTTTAGGAATAACATTGCTAATGTTCAGTGTAGTTAGAGGCACATGCCTTGAGCAGATCAGAGGGCCGAAAGCCTCCCATCCAAAGGAACCAGTGGCCGGCCAGGGTCGCCCACATCCCAGTGATGAGATGGAAGACATCCGCCCTAGTAGCGGCACTCTTGAGGCGAAATAGCTCATCATAGTGGGTCAAGGTGTCGTCAATGATGGCCCTGAGGTCACCATCCGGCAAGTGCGCGTGCAGGCCTCCTCGGAGTCATGCGCCTGCTGTCGTCGTCCAGCCACCTGTTGTACTCGACATCCAACAAGCAGCACCTGGAAAATTGATATCATAATACGGATTCAGTCCAATGCCAAAGCTTAACCAAATTCCCACCACACATTCTAATTAGTGAATGCGCAGGAGAGCTGATACTGGGGTTGACTTTACACACCAGGGCTGGAGTTTCCACTTGGAGCTCCTCCAACAAAGAGTCCCTACACAAAGCTCACAGGTTCATATCACTTTACAATATGAAAGGAACTTGAATGATATTTTTCTAACTCGAGTGATTTTTGTGATCATATATGCACAGTTGCACATGGTGAAATAGCTGCAGAAATGAGAAGCACCTGAGAACGAGCCTGCTGGAGATCTTGTTCCAGTTGAGCAAGCTTCAGCTTGCCACTCTTAAGCTGCTGAATGTAAGCCTACACATGATGGATAATGCAGATGCAAAAGTCAATAACTTGGAAAATTCATTGTTGAGAACACCAATTCAGTTCAGATTAGAAAGAACGGTCCACCTTCTTTCAGCCCGCTTTTTCTTGCAGCCTCCTCGTCGTCTGCTGACCACCAAGGGAGAAGAACTCATTATAAACCTCAAAATTCTCAAAACCAAATGCATTGCATTGCTCTAGGAACATAAATTTTAATGATACCTTTGGATCAAGTGCCTTGCCAAATGCATTGCATTGCTCCAGGAACTCATTAAGCGCTTGAACAACACGTTGAGCTAGGCGCCTTCCTATCTAAAGAGCGGAAAATGCAAGAGAGAATGGGATTATTGCAGGCTTAGAGACAACATGCCAACAAATTAATTGACAGGACCTCTTTTGATCCTTGACGCGGTCATAAACAGTGAAAGCCACATGGCATGATATTTTAAACTGAACTGGGCATCCGATGGTTCGTCAACCAATAATTCGTGAGCCAACCAAAATTATGTCATTTTACTGAAATAACGTATGCACCCCAAAATCCAACCATCCATGAAATTAGAGAAGTAACAGACTGTTTATCATTATTATTATTGTATTTCTCACTTGACAAAGTTTGCCATGCTGATGGTGTTTTTGTAATCAATATCCCATCATTGCCCTATGATGCTTATACTACTTAATGGTAAGAACTATTTCCATTGCGCATTAGGTAACGCCCTATTGCATCCCGTGAGGCAGAGTGACATTTTATCCAAGAAAGATCAATCATGCAAGCATTACTGGTAAACAAAAAAGTTCATAAAGAGATGGTATTCCTTCAGGGGGAGAGTTGTACGGCAGTTTTTTTTTCAAAATATAAGTAATAGACATGCAAAAACTGATCACTCAGCAGCAAAACTTTATAGGAAATGAGATTTATGGCTGACTTATTCTACTATACTGTTTGGACTACTTCACCAAAGGAATATATAACACGTGGGACATACTATACTGTTTGGACAACTTCACCAAAGGAATATATAACACGTGAAACATTGAATATAAGTTAGAATCGAAGAGGGCATTTTGGACTTCATACAATACTTTTTTTAAAAGGTATACTTCATATCGATAAGTTTGAGTGTCTACCTAATCTTTGGTCCTGAATTCATAATGTATTCATTTGCAAGCATCTAACATGTGTTGTTGTTCCAGCTTAGAAAGGCTCAAAAATTTCACCTTTGTTCAAATAAGAAGAATGCATTCTGGAGTTCAGTTAGTCAATTAAAATTTATTCTGAAGTGTTAAGTGAGTTGTTCAAGTTGAGTTTGACTATTTATTCATATATTTATATACATATAAATATATAAACATTCAAATAGATAAACTGAATACAATCTCTTATTTAGTGTGATTAGATAATTAATAGTGATAATAGTTTATCAAGACACTTATATGAAGCAAAAGTAAGAGGAATATGTATAAGAATGTGAACTGGAGTTAAACTGATATAATCATACATCAGTATTTTTCTGAAAATTTAATCATACAAAGAGAGAAACAAAAATCTGCGGTTAGAAAGGGGAAAGATCAGCCTTCCAACACCTGCATGTATATGGTCTGTAGGATGGGGGAAGATCATTCAGTGGAAGGTACGTATGTAAATAAATCAAAGGAGACCCAAACTTTAAATCGTGATTCAATGGCAACACACATGCCCACACACAGACACTTCTTTGCCATGAACAGAAAATAAAAAATAAAATCAGCTATATTATTAAAGAGTAACAAAAGGACAATCATCTGCTGTCTTATTAACCAATTTAAGAATCAGCCTCCTATAAGGCTATAACTACCAATGAGCTAGGAAAAGAACAATATCTACCGTTTTATGAAATACATTATCATAAGGGATTTTTGGGTGGAAGAGGGGCATAAAAAATGAAGATGGTGGTCAATAGTTGTCAAAACAGGAAGGATCAACTAAATTGATAAACCAATTATCCCAGTAACTTCAGCTTCCATCATGTACAATCTATCTACTTTAAATAACAGTAAGGAGTGACTAAATAGATACATCGATTATCTTATACTGATTTGTACCAGGAAGTAATTAGTGAAATAAATAGCAATAAAGTAACATGATAGAGAAATTTAGCAGTATTTCAAAAACAAAGGCATAGTCTTGATGTGAACAACAACATACCTTGAAATCTCTGAAACAACAATACACCAGAAGCCTTTGGATAGGTTCAGCTCCATTTTCAGACCAAATTAAAATGGTAACCCTGTATTGTGTGATCAACACCCTGGTACTAAGCGGCGCTGGCCATCTTACTGAACGCTGAGGAGGTGGGAGAGGCACAGCAGACCATGCTCCTCCTATGGAGCACCAAGTGAGAGGAAGAGTCTGAACTCGGCTGCGGCTCGAGCTTACTCCCATGTGCCTCTGGAATATGAAAACAGACTTACTACACATACCTATGATATAAGAGGCTGCAAACGGGAAGTAAAACCAAAACCAGTTTACTTTAATAGACTTACAACATATCCTGCAACACTAAAGAATTTTAGTGAAACTAAGTTTTGAAGGCAAGTAGCTCTGTAATCTAATCTGGCAATTGTTGGCTGTGCTATATTACTACTTTTCTTCTGGACATAATCATGTTGTTCCAATGACATCGAATGAACTATATATACAACAACATTAAGGACCGCTGTCCAAAAAATTGACGAAATCAAAATGGGGGAGTTATTTCTAATTAGGTAAAACACGGAACCAATCTAGAACTTTTCAGCAACTACTGGTTCAGTACATCGATATCGTTAACAATTTCAGCCCCTCGATATCATATTTTCAGGATCTCGCCCCAAAAGTACGGAAATGCATCGGCTAGATTCATATTTTCATATAAAATGATATAATCTCACACTTGGGTCGAAGATCGAGTCAAGCGATCATCCCCAACCTGCTGCTGACAAAGATGATGTAGAGGATAATTATACAGCTGACGAAGATCGAGTCGAGCGATCATCCTCATCCAAAAAATCCCACACTTGGTTCTGGAAGGAGCTGCTAAACGTCATGGCACCCTGTCCTATTATCTAGTTCAACTGTACAGAGTAAGATTTCAAAACTATGTATACACGTAAATGGATGGTTGCACAAAGAAGAGTAATTTGAGTATCTAGCTCAGAAAAAGAATCAAACTTTCAGATTAAATACTAAACTGACTCCAGTTGGAAGTTAAAATTTTAAGAATATAATCATCTATCGCAGACCCAGTCGCTCATCTTGACACGGACATCATCCATGCCATAGCAGGCTCATACGCCCAAGCCAGCAAGCTCATGTTGGCCAAGTATTGCCCTCCCAGTCTTAATCATAGACCAAGCCACAAGCAAAAAACACTCATTAGCCCACCCTGACAATTTATTGAGCACCTGTGGATGGCGTCCATGGATTGGAAGTGGGGTGATTTGAGAATCCCCTCCCTTGAGATGGCTTGCTATTGCCTGTGAGGTTCGTCCATGGAGAAGAGAAGCTTCATGAGCACAGACACACACACACAAAAGATAAGAGAAGGAGACTCTGGAAAGTGAAACGGCCATGGGGATGGGGGTGCTTACCCGAGCTAGGAGCCGTGGAGGCGGAGGTCGTTGGCGAAGCACCGCACCGGAGCAGACGACGGCGAGCTCGACCATGTGCGGGCCGTGGTGGTCGTCCTCATCCATGGAGGAGGGTGGCTGCTGCACCGAATCGAAGAAGTGAGTGGGGCAGGGAGAGAAGGAAGAAGGGGACAGGAGAGGGCATGAATCAAGGGAAGAGGAGAGCTCACCGTGACGGAGTTGGAGGCAGCCGAAACTCTAGCCGCGGGGAGGGGTGGCGCGAGCGAGCGTTTGCGGCCGTGAGGAGCGGATCTGGACGGAGGGAAGGAAGCACTGCCACGAGAGGAGCTCGTGGGTGTGCTGCGCTCTGGCGAGGGCCGCCGGAACTCGCCGGACTCGCCCGGTGTTGGTGGCGGCGGCGAGGTGGGGGCTGGGATGCGGGAGGACAGGAGAAGGTCGCGCGACGGGAAGAAGCGGCTAGGTCTCCACCGCGGCGGCGACTGTCTTTTATACGCCTATACGCAAAATGACCAGAATACCCTCAACGGGGCAGTATAATTACACGCGGTGGCATGCGGGGATGAAACTATTCATTGCTTCAGCGCCGGCTCTCGATCCTACGGTCCAGATCGTCCGGGAGTGAGATCGGACGGACGGAATCGCATCAAGGAATCGATCCGACGGCCACCAGTGCCTGAGCTCTGAGAGCGTTTGTAGGGTACTTGGTTTCTTGTTTTAGAATTGGATTAGGGCGATGCGGTATTTTCTTCTCTGGTCGCAATTGCACGGGTTTTTTGCTAGTAACAATAATGTAATAGATCGTTGGGCTAGCTAGCGAGTTGTTCCCGTGATTTAATCGATGGTATTGCGCTACGTACCTGCAGCAAATTACAGAACGTATCCTCTCCTGTGACATATTTAGCGGCGAACACGATCATGATGGGTCGGACTATGTTACATCTAGATGTGAGATAATATCTCACATCTAACAATGTCATATATAAGTATGATGTCAGCGTCACCTCACTTAATTATTATTATTATTTTGTTTGATTATGTTTGTCAAAGCACAAAACAAACAAATCAGCTTGCCCGCACGTCCACTGGGTGGGCGGGCCTATACGTCAAGCCACTACTTTAGTTTTACTGGTATGGCACATCTGATCGCGCTTTCCGTATAAATAAAAACTTATCGCTAGCTATGAATAGTGCTAACATGGATTTGTTTGTTCTTGCGCTGATCGCTATCTTCTTACCAGGACGTCTCTGATCGCTAGCTTCCAGTAGTCTACGAACTAAAAAAGAAATTCTTCTGCCTTTTGTTTTCTGCATTTTTCACCCTTACATTTTGTACATTAATTTTCAATAAAGACACATGTTCATGAATTTAAATAAAATATTTTCAAATTAGAAAAATGTTAATGAACATGTTCTAGGCCTTGTTCGGAATCCCTCCTCTCTGCTCTGACTCTGCGGAGTTGTGGAGCTCACTTTTAGTCGCTCCGTGAAAATGAGCTAGAGCCTGGTCCGCTCCGGAGCGGAGTGGAGGGAGTGGAGAGGAGCCGAACGTGGCCCTAATATGTGATGAAGAATTTGTTTTAAAATTTTCACATATTTGAAAAAAAAAGTTCTTACAATTTAAAACTGTTCAGTGGCATGACAAAAATGTTCACAGATTTTAAAAAAAATCAAAATTGCTCATGAATTTTAAAAGTTCATGAATTTAAAATTTCCAACAATTTGGAAACATCTTTTAAAATGCAACTAAATTTTCTAAAATATGTTATTTGAACTTTAAAACATGGTGTTTCTAAAAATATGTGGTGCAAGTTGTGAGTCAATAGTTATCTTGCAACATGGATAAAAAAGACGGGCCCGGTTGCGAGTCGAATGGTGGACTTGCAACTGGGACAACAAACAACTTAAAATCCCAGTTGCGAGTCAAGCATGGACTTGCAATTAAGACAACTATGAAACAAATGAGCCCAGTTGCGAGTCAAGGGTGGACTTGCAACTGGGACAATAAAAAACTATGGGCCTAGTTGCGAGTCGAGGGATGAGCTTGCAAGTGAAACAACAACAACCTATGGGCTCAATTGCGAGTCGAGGGGTGGGCTTAAAAAAAGACAACTACGAAACAAATGAGCACAGTTGCGAGTCGAGGATCTGACTTTTCAACCAGGATGAAACAAATTACGGTCCCAGTTGCGAGTCAAAGGGTGGACTTGTGACTGGGATGAAAAACAAAATGCATACCTAGTTGCGAGTTGAGGGGTTGGCTTGCAACTGGGAGAACCATGAGCCCAGTTGCGAATCGAAGGTGGACTTGCAACTAGGACAACTACGAAACTATGAGCCCAGTTGCGAGTCAATGGTCGACTTGCAACTGGGACGACATCAAAACTATGGGCCCAGTTGCGACTCGAGGGTGGACTTGCAACTGGGATGAAAAGCAAACATATATAGTTGCGCCTCAAAGGTGAACATGCAACTGGGACACTACGAAACTAAGAGCCTAGTTGCCAGTCGAGGGTGGACTTGCAACTAGGATGAAAGAAAAAAACTGCAGGCCCAATTGCGAGTCAAGGGTGGACTTGCAACTGAGATGAAAATCAAAACACATCCTAGTTGCGAGTCGAGAATAGACTTGCAACTGGGACAACAACAAACAGGACGCAATTGCGAGTCGAGGGTGGACTTGCAACTGGGATAAAAAACAAAACACAAGCCTAGTTGCGAGTCGAAGGTTGGCTTGCAACTGAGACACTACGAAAACTACGGGCCCAGTTGCAAGTGAAGGGTCGACTTGCAACTAGGATGAAAAATAAACACATGCGTAGTTGCAAGTCGAATGGCGGACTTGCAACTGAGACAACTAATCTATGATAAGATTTGCAAGTTGAGGGTGCACAACTCCATTGGATGGACCAAAAGGTAGCCGATGACGAAATGCGAGTAGATGAAGGGATGGAATAGTTCCTCCATTGGATGAAGGAAACCCCAGCCGTCCCTCCGCACTAGAAAGTAGACGACCAGCGCCGCCGGCCGAGCCAATCGAGGCCCAGGGTGCCACCGCCGGCCATGGCGCAACCGCCAGGCCGTTTTCCGAGGCCCGAGGTGAACGACACCCTGCACCTCGTGGGGCAGGTCAAAGAAAGCTTGGCGTCGATCTCGCCGTCTACGACGAGTTCCTCGACCTCCTCGGCAGCTTCTACCGGGGCGAGATCGCCAACTCCCGGGCCGTGCTGGCCAGGCTGTTCGCGTTCCTCGACGGCCATGCCGACCTTGCTCAAAGTCTCCGCGCCTTCCTGCGCCGCCCCTTCCAGCACCAAGCCGACGAGCCCGTCCTCCGCGAGGAGGATCCGCCGAAGCGGCCCAAGAGGGAGCGCCGCCGCCCCCGCCCCGTCGATGCGGATTGTGCCGAGGCCATGCGGTTCCTCGAGCGGGTGAAGCTGGCGGACGCCGGACTCTACGACAGGGTCCTCGCGCTGCTCTTCCACGTCAGGACGGAGGTCACGCTCGACGGTAATCAGATCTACGAGGAGGCCCGCGAGATTTTCGGGCCGGCGCACGGCGATCTCCTCCACGGTTTCATGGAGTACCTTCCGGCGGGACGTGACTTTCTGAGGCGGCGGCTCCCCAAGAAGGAGCCGCCAGAAGAGCACCGTGCTCCGGCTCCAGCACGAAAGCGCAAAGGCCCCGCCGACGCGGCTGGCAAGAAGAAACCCCGCGTCGACGAACGCAAGACGACCAACCGACACGCCTCCCCCGCCGTCGATGCCCCGAAGAGCGGCGACAAGTTCTCCAAGTTTAGGGAGGCATGGGAGTTCGAGACCACCTACACCAAGCTCGTGGTCACCATAAGACGCACCAAGAAAGCACTAGAAGAACTCAAGCCAAAGCCAAAGAAGAAATCACCGGAAGAAGCCGAGCCGCCGGAACAAGTCAAGCCGTCGCCGTGCCACCATGGTTTTGGGTACCGGGCGGAAAATTCGGATACCGTCCGGTATCCGCGTTTTTCGCTACCCCACGAGAAAGCTGTGTACCGAGCAAAAAAAATCGAATTATTTGAATTTGAACGGCTACAGTATAGTCAAGTAGGACAGAAACTCTTCTAAAACATGGAACTAGCTGTGGTCTGGTGGCAAATATGGTCGTCCCTTGCCCGTGCAACCCCGTAGGTCGCTGGTTCGAGTCCCACAACTTCCCTTTCAGTGGTTTTCTTTTTTGTTTAACCAATTCTTAAATAAAAATTAAAAAACGCACAGTTGGAGAATCGAACCCACGACCCTGTGTACGAGGAGGACGGACGACGAGACCATGCCACTGCGCCAACACCTTGTTTGTGTAATACTTGAGCTCAGTACTGATATATTCCTAGCTCAGAAAAATTTGAATTCAAATTACGTTTAAAAAATTCGAGCGGTTTTTGCTCGGAAATTTACGGTAACCGCGGTATCCGTGTTTCTCGCCCATCCTCGGAATTTTCTTGAGATTCGGTAGCCAAAACGTTGCGTGCCACCGCGTGCGGCCGCGTACGTTCGAGGAACTCTACCCCGGCCGCGAGTGCCGGGAGGTTCTCCAGGAGATGTACGGCGACATGTTGGGACCGATGCGGGAGGCGCTCGAGGATGGCGCGCGCACCGAGCTGGCTCTCAAGACGATCAAGCGCAGGCTGAAGAAGCTGGAACAGGTGGCCGTGAAGATGACGAGGGAGCGGCGGGATCCCGCCCGCGTTGTGCGCCCGATGTACAAGCTTGTTGTAGATCGGGTGGCGGTTCTTCGGGGTCGGGCGGAAAGTGCAGCGGCACTCAATCGTGATGGCCCGTGCGAGAGCCCGGCCGGCGTGTCCGAGACCAAGATTGTCGTGAACCAAGATTGACGGTGAGCAGTGTGGCATGATTTAGCTTCCGGAAATCGATGCTCCTGTGTGTTGAAGAGGTTCATCGAAGTGTGTGCCAAAAAACTACTCCCTCCGTCCCACAATATAAGATCATTTTTCAAGCTATTGTGGGCGAAGGAAGTAAAAATAAATGCTCCAAAATGAGTCTTTTTTATTCCTGGATTTTGTTATTTTTGTACATGTGTATAGAAAAAATGTTGACCATGTATTAAAAAATGATGAAACAAATTTGATCATGTATATAAAAATGATAATCAAGCATTTCAAAAAATGTTAAACAAGTATATAAAAATATTAAATTTGTATAGAAAAAATGTTAACAATGTATTAAAAAATGATGAATTTTTTTTATCATGTATATAAAAATGTAATCAAGCATTTTAAAGAATTTGAATGAGTACTTGAAAAATGTTAATAAAGCAATTGAAAATTGTTAAATGTGTTTATAAAAAATGTTGACCATGTTTTAAAAAATGTTAATATTGCATTTAGAAAATGTTAATCAAGCACTTGAAAAATGTAAAAATATGCTTAGAAAAAAAGTTACCATGTACTAGAAAATGTTAATCTTGTATTTGATAAATGTTCATCAAGCATGTGAACAAACTTTAAAAGTGTATATAGAAAAATGTTAAACATGTACTCCCTCTGTTCCTAAATATTTGTCTTTCTAGAGATTTCAACAAGTGACTACATACGGAGCAAAATGAGTGAATTTACACTCTAAAATATGTCTATATACATCCGTATGTGGTAGTCCATTTGAAATCTCTAAAAAGACAAATATTTAGGAATGGAGGGAGTATTCAACAAATGTTAATATTGTATTTGAAAATTTTTAATCGAGCATTTAAAAAATGTTAAATATGTGTATAGAAAAAAAGTTGACTATGTATTACAAAAATGTTAAATTTGTACTCCCTCCGTCCGAAAAAACTTGTCCCAAGCTTGTTTCTCAAATGGATGTATCTAGCACTAACTTGGTGCTAGATGTATCTAGCACTGAGAGCAGCTTTCATATCGCTTAAGGCGAGTTCCTCGAAAAAAAATCTCGCTTAAGGCGAGATTAGCTCGCGCGGGAAGGGGAGGGGGGTGCACATTGTAAATAACTTTTTTTTAGTAGAGCACATTGCAATATATATATTTTTGAGACACAGCACATTTTAAAAAAAAAACTAGTCAGAGAAGAAAGGTGTTATTTACGGCCTGGCCCATTCGGCCCGTCACTCGCTCCGGCTAAGCTTTGCTTTTCTGTGGGAGGGAGCGAGGCAACCACCAGCACCACGAAAAGGAGCGGACGCCGGAGAAGGGAAGGGAGAGGAGGATGGCAGCGGCCGCGGCGGAGGGCGCCGCAGCGCCGGTGGCGGCGGCGATGCGGGCGGTGCTGGCGCGGGCGGGGCGCGCGGCGGAGCGGTCCGGGCGGGCGGCGGAGGCGGTGCGGGTAGTGGCGATTGGGAAGACCAAGCCGGTGTCCCTGCTGCGGCAGCTCTACGACGCCGGCCACCGCTCCTTCGGCGAGAACTACGTCCAGGAGTTCGTCACCAAGGCGCCGCAGGTGAGGCCACCTCCTCCGGACTGGATTGGGTGGCTGGATCCCCATCTGTTTGTTGGCTGATTGATTATGTCTTTTGCAGCTTCCGGAAGACATCCGGTGGCATTTCGTCGGGCACCTGCAGAGCAACAAGGTCAAATCGCTAGTAGGTATGGTTAAGCTTTGCCTTCTTTAGCTAGCCACCGGCGACCGGCGTGCTGCGTGTGTTTGCATTCAAGATTTGACAAATGATTGTGGAAGGATTGTTGTTCCTTGCCATAACACCACATCTCACATAGATGATTCTTTTTATGCTATCAAAGTAGGGGAACAGCAAAGTTAGATAATTAGTTAGTGATACAAACCTTGTACTCAATGACATAAGAAACTTATTTATGAATATGTAATCATTTCAACTCTGCCTCTCGTAATAATGTTTTTATCAGCCTGTTTATTCCTTGGTTTCGTGCATCTTTTATTTCCCAAATGCTACATAAGAGAGTTATAAGTTGAAAACTCGTACTTCCAGTGGTGGAGCCAAATTAAATGATTCAACAATTCAAATCATATACTGTCTCTAGTCAGTCACATGATTGTCCAGTCTCCGGCCAACTGAATTGTGGGCTCTTCAGTCTTCACCATTGGGGCTTCAAGTACATGGATTGTCATACTTGTTAGGCTACAACACAAGTATAAATAACTTATATTTTGAAACTCAACCCCCATACGCCACCCCGTAAGTGCACACATGTCCTTAGGTTTTATGGTTCTAATTTTCTAAACGAATAACCTATTTCTGCCGTTTTGCAGCTGCCGTTCCAAATCTTGACATGGTCGAGGGTGTAGGTAATGAAAAGGTAAGCAAACAGAAACAAACATACGCTATGTTTAACAGTTGAATGCATCTGAACCGTATAGAGGTAGTATGAATTTATATGTGACATGTCTGCACAGAAGGAGGAGAATACTGATTACAGCATATTTGTTCATCCTTATCTGCTCCCCTTGATTATATTACATAATGTCGTCATGCTTTCAGATTGCCAATCATCTCGATCGTGCTGTCGTTAGCTTGGGGAGGGAGCCTTTAAAAGTTATGGTGCAAGTAAACACTAGTGGAGAAGAATGTGAGTACAAAGATCTTAAACTGATCCTGTAAATTAATATTAGTTTTAGGATATATATCTTCCCACGCGCTTCAAGTAGTCAGTTGTTAACTGCATTTACACTGCAATCTTTAAATAAAATATCGTAATAAAGCTATAGATTTGTTCCATTATTTCAGAAGCCATGCCATGAGATATATTCAAACTTCTCTCCTGATTCAAGTTGCTGCCATCTGTTATAGATCGCTTTCCTTTCATTATGATTATGTTGTGATGAATTCACTGACGTAACACTTCGGTTTTGATTCAGCAAAATCTGGTATTGATCCTTCTAAATGTGTGGAGCTTGCTAAGCATGTGAAACTAGCTTGCCCAAACTTAATACTGTCAGGACTCATGACAATAGGAATGAAAGATTACTCCTCAACGCCAGAAAATTTTAAGGTGGCTTTCTATTATGACCACATCATGAATGCTCTTTCTGTGCTGACTTTCACAAGCTGCTGTTTTGTTGATCTGAATACAGGCACTGGCAAACTGTAAGCTTGAGGTTTGCAAGGCCCTTGGGATACCGACAGAACAGTTTGAACTCTCCATGGGAATGTCCGGTGACTTTGAGCAAGCGGTAAGAAAATATTAATCTTTGGTGTGTGTGTGTGTGTGTGTGTGTGTGTGTGACATCCAATCAAAGGTTCAAAAGCACAGAGCTTTGGTACATGATACGATTCTTGGACCTCCATTAATCCTTGGAGTGATTTTGACGTTTCATGTTTTGCTCCCTTTGTTCAGATAGAGCTGGGCAGCACAAATGTGAGGGTTGGGTCAACAATATTCGGACCAAGGGAGTATCCAAACCAAAAGCAGAATTGAAGAACTCTGTTTCATGTGTTCCTCAATACAATTCTTATGTACATTGTATGTATGATGGCATGTAAATGGACATGTAAATATCTGATGTTTAGAAGTGTATAGTTCCACAAAGGACACTAGATATAGCTCCATTACTAAGGGCAGCCTTTTCCCCAAATGAACATATTTGGGGTATACCCTGGTGGTATTGCATTACTAAGAGTAAAGACTATGCAAGCCCATTTTCTTCTAAGATTTTGAGCACTTTTAATGCCATTTTACCTCCTATATGCCAGTACTCTTGAACTGCAGATTTTGGTTTTTACATTTGTGTGCTTTAGTCACTAATAGACTAATGTACAACAACCTAAGGCAGCTCAAAGAGCAAAACTTCTTTTCGGGGCAATTACAAGAGCTCATTGCAGCCAACTTTTGCTCGTTTATGCAAAAACGTGTGCAGCAAAGCGAGAGAAACTAGTACCAGCTGAACAGCTGAACGAAGCACTGCTACTAACCAGCCAAACCAAAATACCACAATTCTCTTCACCATCATGTTACATACAGACCACAGGCACAAAGCATATACTAGAGCCCAAACATACTGTTATAGACCCCAGTTGGCATGAGCGGTTCGCTATCTCGAAAATGGGGGATGGAATCTTTGCAGCCGCAAAAATTACATTTCTCGTCAACCTTTCACAATCACTTATCCAAGCATGATTGAGCAAAGTTCCAAGACAGCGACGACTTAGCTAAACAATGGCATCAGCATTGGACTCACAACCTTCACGAATAAAAGCCATCTCTAGAAATCATTCATACCATCACCCACTTCTGTTATAATCTTAATGTAAGCTCCATGGTTTGGGTCCTTAATACAGTCCGAGTCTAGGGCTACTAGTACTCACTAGCCCAAACATCCACCTCTGCACATGCCATTGCTTTCAGGCCTGTCAGATCCACGACGCCATGAATTACTCGTGTCGAACACTTCAAGAACACCCCACCTTATAATGACAAACACTAGACTTTTTTCTGGATAGATAGATAAGAGACCAGACACCAAAGCATTGCAAGGGGAGCAGGTATACCCATCCTATCCTTCTGGATTTGCTGCTAAACAGTCATTTGAATATTTTGATTGACAAACAGAAAATGTCAAACTAAATGACTGTAACTAGTCACTAGGGAGGAAATGTACCTTGAGAACTTCTGGATACTGCATCAGCAAATGCTTGGAAGGACCCAAACCGGAGATCCATAATCCTCAGTTCGCCCTGGGTGGTCGAATTCATGATAAGACCCATCAGCCAAAGAATACTCACCCCACTTCCCAGAGTACCCAGTGAAGTACAAGCAGTCCCTTCGAACTGCAGGATGATCTGGACCAAGGCAACCGGCAAACTCATGCAAATTAAAGAACAAGCTGCAACCACCAAGGCTAGTAGTCCTCTCCCACTTCTTCTTCCCAGAGTGCAGATAGAAAACATGGTACACACATGGATCGAACTCCACCTCGACAATGAGCAATAACTCACCACGACACTCTGCTAGCCAGAACACCGGACTTGGAAAATTATAAACTTCAGCACACTCAATTTATCTCCAATAAACGACACTACCGCAGAATTCTTGTCAAGCTTGACGACAGCAGGGCGGTATTGTGGGTAAGTTAGCGCATAGAGGGTGCCTTTCACGAACATCAGATCGTAAAGCAGGTGGCCTACATTGCAGCGCGCTGCTCGCCAGTGAGCGTCCCCAATGTGGCAGTAGTAGATGACGCTGCAGAGTTTCCTGAAGGTGACGACGAGGTCGCCGGAAAAGACGACTTCTGCGGAGTCTCTCGGCTTCGGGGGATCAGGCAGGCGGGCTCGCTCGCCTGTGAGGAGGTGGAGGATGCGGAGCTCGCGGTGGGGGTGGGTGTCACAGCCGTCGCGGTCTCGGATGGCGACGCGGCAGCCGAAGGAGTGGAATTCGGTGGAGCTGGGGCCGCGGCGACCTTTGCGGGTGCAGGGGAGGCGGAAGCGGAGGGTGCGGCGGAGGGGGGCGTGAAAGAGGGCCCCCGAGGCAGAGGCCATGTGGGGGAAGAGGAGGAGCGGAGCCTGGGAGGCGAGGTTGGCCGGCGACGGCGGGAGGAGATCCCGGTAGGTGCGGCAGGCGGCGCGGAGGGCGAAGAAATCCTGGAGGGTCGTCAGGCGGCTCGCGACCAACGGGATCAGCTCCGGCAGGAAGTAAGGCGACGACGCGGCGGGGTTTGTGGAGGAGGTGGTGGTGGTGGTGGTGGAGGCGAGGGCGGTGGCCGACGGCGAGGTGCTCGCCCGGAGCTCCTCCGACGAAGCCATTCCTCGCCGCCGCTTCTGCAGCGGAGTGGGGCGTTGGCTGGTAGTGCCCGGTGAATGCTAGGGTTAGAGGCTTAGGAGGCCTGTTGATGGTCCGGCCGGACTGGGCCTACCATCTATTGGGCTTGAGTCGTCTATTTTTTAGAAGTTGGCGAGGTGATATCTCAAAAAGCAAAAAAACTTCACCGAAAAAAAAAAGACATCTAAAAAGAAACTACCCTGTCGGTAATCCATGTGTTGTAATCTAGTACAGGGTATGAGCGTAAAAAAAAAACTAGTACTTCCCCCGTATCAAAATATAAGATGTTCATACAGGCAGAAGAAGCAGAGCAATGCTTCGGGAGTATCGAAAATGTTTATGCCAACACAGTGAACCACGAACATTCTCATGTATACAGAGATGCCCCCCTTCCTTGTTGCTGAACTGCAGTGTTATAGATTGTTCACTTTTTTAGGGTAATAACATTGTTCACTGGAAAAAGAACAGTTGGTTGATCGAAGTTGTTTCAGTTTCCTTCTCATGTTGTTGTACATGACTAATTCATTTGAAATGCTATCATCCTACATGCCAGTACTTTTTGACTACATATTTTAGTTTTGACGTTACATCTCCCTGACATCACCATTATAAAATGTATCAACTCATTATTTTTAGGTCCAAATTCATTAATTCCTTCCTAGCTTCTTCTCGTATTTGGTTGCACATCTCGAAACAAATGGCAAACAGTACTTTGCACCCTTTATTCATTTTATCCTAGATAATCACAATCAAGTTAAGCATTTTGTCGAGATAGAACGAAGCACACATATCGGCTCAATAAACTTTTAAAATCTTAGCAGCTTAATTTATTTACAATAAGAATTTCGCTAACTCGCGAGGTTGGCCATCTATCCTCGATTATTGCCCTCTGAGATTAAACCGATCATGTCCAAGGATCGTATGGAAAATCTTGTGCCAACAAATCATGGAATAAGTTTAGCGTGAGGTGTGAGGAAAGAACTATTGTCAGATATAGTATAATTATTTTTGCTAAAAAAACTTAAATATATTTCAACAAATAACCACCTCACAACAAATAAGAAGTTTCATCACATTAAGCGTTGTTTTGATTTTTCTTATGAGAACAACCGGCAAATCCTATTTGCCACTTTGTGCAGCAAACTGTCGACCTGCTGGCGTAGGAGGGGCCTATCTAGGCCGACGCACTTTATAAAATTTTCTAAAGATCATGGTTTAAACATTCTACAAATTTCCACATATCTCGGTCTAGGTCCTGGTTTTATTCTTTTTTTTTCATTTTCTTGCTACTTCTTTTACCGATCTTCTTTGTTTTTTAAGTTCCCTTTTGAAAAAAGTTTCAAAATTTAAAAATTATTTGGAATTCAAAAAATGTTTGGAAAAATTAAGTAATGTTCATGTTTTAGAAAAATGTTCACTAATTTCAAAATTAATAAAACTATCGCTTTTCAAAAAGTATTCTGACATTTCATAAAGTGTCCCTGTTTCAAAAAATTCTTCAAAAATTCAAAAAGTGATTTCATTTTCAAAAAATATTCAGGAACTTTGAAAAATTGTCCAAGAATTTCTAAAATTGTTCTTATTTTCAAAAAAATGGGAACTTTGAAAAATTCTTCAAGTATTTCAAAAAATGTTAATAATTTGAAAGAATGTTTGTGTTTTCTATGATTTTAACTTTTAACAAAATATGGGCAGGTTTCAAAATATGCTCGCAATGTGAAAAAGTGTTTAGGAATTGTTCAAAAAATATTGTTTTTTCTAAAAAGTATTCACACTTTTAAGTATATTTTTCATTGATTTTTTAAACTAAAAAACAAAAACAATGGGTGCTACAGTTCCCAAGCCGCTGCACAGTTGGATTGCTACTGTTCCCCCTCCCACCCACTACATATAGTACCCAAGAAATGGGCCGGCCACGGCGGGGTTTTCCGTATGCGAAAAGGTGGCAATTTTGATGTAGTTAGGGTAGTGTGGCGCCCCCGACTCAATCGTACACTAATCATACACGCAAACGTGTACGATCAAGCACAAGGACTCACGGGAAGATATCACAACACAACTCTAACACAATTAAACGGAGATCCACAAATATTACAGACCAGGGATCACGAGGATCCGAATACATAAGTCAGTCATACAAATAATATCTGAGTACAAACATAGTTAGCCAAGGTTTGCCTTAAGAAGACTAGCACAAACAACGACTCTAGATCGAAAGGCGAAGGCCTCCTGCCTGGGAGCCTCCGATCCTACTCCTGGTCGGCTGGCTCAATCCAGTAGTAAGTGCCGTCTGGATCCTCCTGGTAGTAAGCTTCTGCGGTGGCATCTGGCTCCTGGGCTCCATCGTCTGTTGTATCATCAAGTAGGGGAATATGGGGAAAAAGAAGAAGCAAAGCAACTGTGAGTACTCATCCGAAGTACTCAGCAAGTAAGGATCTACACTACATATGCAACATTATCAAAGGGGGAAAAGCTGTATATGTGGACTGGGCTGCAGAAATGCCAGAATAGAGAGAAGGCCTAGTCCTATCGAAGACTAGCATCTTCAAACATCTTCACGAAGCCACCATCTTGCAACAATAGAAGAGAGTAGAATAGCATTTTATTAAGCAAATATGTTGAAGCAAATCCTAGAGATCCTTTCTCGACTCCCTGCGAGAAAGCGATCCCGAAGCTTCAATTAAGTAACAAGTATCCAATTCAAGTAGTAGATCGGGATAAACAAACTGAGCGTCCTTTACCGTAGGACCGGCTAATGATAGATGTTCTTCCCTGCAGGGGTGCACTACTGTTACCCAACACGCTCGATCAACTCTGGCCGGACACACTTGCTGGGTAATACCCGGCCTCGGGAGATCGACACGAAGCAGCGCCCTACCTAGGCTCAGCAGAGAGGTCAGCACGCCGGACTAAACCTATGCACCCAGAGGTGTTGGGCCATCGCCCTGGGCACCCTGCGCGTTGCATGGCTGGCCGGGGTGCAGGCGCGACACTGAACTCGTCAGTGAAATATCCAGCCCATTCCCGGCGATCAGCCCGCACGGTGAATCGTGACGTCTGAAGAGCTTTCGGGAGAAACGTACAACGCAGAGGGCCCCATAAACCATTATCCCGCGTGGTGGTAGTGCGTATAGGGCACGTCGACCCACTCAGATCAAATACCCAAATCCGATCGGCTGATTTAGTAACACGCGGAGACGATCAGAGTTTCTGAAGCTCCGCCACAATATCACACTCGAGTGCCCTTCCGGCACACCCGACATCAAAGATCCCCTGCGGGTACCCACCAGGGTCGACCCGCCTGTAACCAAGGTCAAAGTAACCGTGTGTCATAACATCAAGGGGGAAATCCGAGGAATCACCCTCGGTGGATTCCACTCGATGAAATCATCAGGGTGAACGTATGAGGCATCACCCTCAAGGTTCACACTGAGGGGTTGCACGACAGAGTCGTAACGGAAGTGGAAAAGGAGGAATCACCCTCGATGACCACGACCGAACAGCTACACTGCAGAGTATTCATCAGGAGTGCGTGACGAGGTATCACCCTCGGCACTCGATAGTAACTATGCAGAGTCGTACAACAAAGGGGGGTGAAGTGAGGTGTCTGTCTCTGGTCGTCGATCACGTTGATCGAGTAGTCGATGATGAAGCAGGGGCAACAAGGGTAAGGGGGTGGGGGTCACTGATGGTTCACTACCAACTTATACTAAGCAGTTTAACATAGGCAGGTAAGGTAACAATGAACAGGTTACAAAAGCAGGCTATGCATCAGAATAGGAGCAAATATTAACAGTAGCAAAAATCTAACGCAAGCAGGAGAAAATAGAATGGGCGATATTTGGATGCTCAAGGGGGGGGGGGGCTTGCCTGGTTGCTCTGGCAAGAAGGAGGGGTCGTCAACGGGCTGCTCGTCTGGAGCGTAGTCGTACTCAGCTGCAACGGCGTCGGTCTCAGCGTCTATCGAGAGAGAAGGAGGGGGAAGAAACAATAAATTCACAGCAAAGATGCAAACAATATGTATGACATGCCTAAATGCTATGCAGATGTGTTCTACTGCCTAACTAAATGATTTAGTTAATTTAGGAATTTATTCGAATTTATTTTATTAAAGTTGAGCACTATTCATTTATTGAAATCGGTCTAAAAGTTCCATGTTCTTCTAGCTAGGGGCATCTGACAGAATACGGAGGGCGTATTCAAATTCGTATCGTCGTTCTGAGCAACTTTTATGTACAAAGTTTTTCGATCTGAACTACGGTTTATTTTATATGATTTTCTAAAGTTTTAATTGATTTTCTGTAATTTAATTATTTATTTAATCCAACATTATCCAAAACAGTGCAGGCTGACGTCAGCATGACATCAGAGTGACGTCAGCAGGTCAAACCCGACTGACCAGGGTCAAACCTGACAGGTGGGTCCAGTGGGACCCACATGTCAGTGACTCCGCTAATTAACATAGTTAGTTTAATTTTAATTAACCTAATTAGCAGGTGGGGCCCAGCAGTCAGTAGCTAATTAGTGATTTAATTAACTAACTAACTAATTATCTAATTATTGTTTTATTTTAATTCATTTTATTGGGCGGGACCCATATGTCATAGACACAGGGAGGCCATGTCAGCGTTGACCCGAGTCAACGGGTCAACGGGAGGCTAGGGGCCCACTGGTCAGTGACCCTGGGGGTGGGTCCCAGGCGCCACGTCGGACGCCGACCAGAGCAGTGCCGGCGAGCTCGCCCGCGACGGCGAAACTCCGGTGAGGCTCGGAAACGGCGCACAGGGCACCATTCAAGGCGTTTTCGGTCGCGTTCGATCGGGGAGACGACGCCGCGTCGATCTACGGCACTGGCGCGAGACGGGGCAGCCGGAGACGAGCACTACGGCGGCAATGGCGGACGGCGGTGTTCGGGTGTGGTGGCGAACGGCGACACGGCGCGTAAATGGACGAGGCGAAGCGCTGGGGAGGCCCTACGCGGTGCGGTGAGTGCATTGGTCATGCACGGGTGACCAAATGGTCACCGGAGAAGCGCCGGCGACCAAACGAGGCGGCGGTGGGTTCGGGCCTCGTCGGAGCAGTGGCTATGGCTACGGAGAGCGCGCGGGGAGAGGGGGAGGGGGTCGAGGTGCTCACAGCGGGCCTGCAGGTGTGCAACGTGGGCTCGGGGGAGGCTCGACGGCGGCGAATCGACGGCGGCGATGCAGGCGGCAGAAGGAGGAAGATGACGGCGTAGGGGACGATGCAGAGGCGTTCGGCTCTGGCTCGTTGGCGTAGGAAGCGTAGAGGAGCACGGCGGAGCTCGTGGACACGTCGCGGTGGCGAGGCAGAGGCGGTGGCCGCGCGGTTTAGCCGTGACCGATCATGGCGGCGCCGGGCGAGGTGGGGAATGAGGGAGAACGGGGGAGATGGTGGCTAGGGTTCGTCCGTGGGGTCGAGGGACGGCCCTTGTAGGCGTCCGCGGCGTGCGGCGCGCGCTGTCGAGCGTAGGCGAGGGGGGTCCGGGTGCGCGCGCGCGTGCGCGTTCGACAGCGAGGGTGTGGGTGAACAGGGAGGTAGGGGACGGCGCCAGGTGGGCTGGGCCGCGCTATAGCAGTAGGCCTAAGTGCACAGTAGAGCTTTAGGCCTTTTTCTATTTTCCTGTTTCTGTTTTCTTTTCTTTTCTGTTTTGCTAATTGTTTGTGCCCTAAATGAATTTTGTAAAAAGTGTGACCTAGTCCATAATTAGCAGTGCATTATACCCTAACACCAAAAATTAGTTTGGGCAAAACATAATTTCATATTTAATTTAGATTAAATAAAAGGTTATTAAATATTGTTTTCAGCCACTGTTAGAGGATGTTTGAGTCACTTATCCAATCTCAACAGGGTTGGTTACAATTTTATAATTTCCTCTGACTTATTTACTGTTTAATGAACATTTTAGTTTCTGGTTTGAACAACTTTTATTTTCCACTTTGAATTTAATTTGAAGTTTGAATTAGGAGTTGAAATGCAATATGATGCAAATGATGATTAGGCACTGTTAACCTTGCTGATATGGCATTAGATAAGGGTGATCACTGTTGTTAATACATGGGGTGTTATAGGCAGGAAGTCCTAGCACCAATGCTATGTGTTGCTCTTTGCCTAGCGGTACAATAGTGATCGCCCATACTAGTCTTTTTTTCAACCACGCCCACACTAGTCGATGTGGGTCGAGCCGCAGGTAAGCAGCGATGCAGGAGGGTTTTGATCACTGGTTTTTAGAAGCTTCCATTCGGGCGAACGGGCGAGTGAGGCGCCCTAATGGGCCGGTCCACCATGCTAGCGTTTGAGCGAGCGAGGGGTGTAGCCTGTAGGCGATCCTGCCTATCAGGGACGTGAGCCCAAGTGTTTAACAACCACAAACATTCAAAAGGAGTGGCCCGACAAAAAAAAAACACAAACATCAAAAGGAGTAGCCCGAAAAACACTTGCCCTATTTTAGATTGAAAGAAAGAAATGATTGAAATTCTAATTGATAGGAAACAGAGTACATATTTATATATCTTGAAGAGATGTGTCGCACAAGTCGCAGTGATTGAAACCGATGCAACGGTTAGAAAAGAAGGAAAAGAGAATCGCGTCAGTTGCTAATAGGCAACTGCACGGTAGTTAGAGAAGGGGAGATTATCCCTCTAATTAACATGTGTTAATTAATCACAACACCCCACTAGTCTATGCTTGTCCATGTAGAATCTTTACATGCTCGTCCAGGTAGTATCATCATCTTGAAAGATTGTCCATTGTTGCATCCTCACCTTGAAAGGATTCTCCTCCAAAAAATCTTCATTAAAATCCATAATGAGAACAAGCCCCTATTCCATTCGGAGAGGCAGAGCCCGTCTTTTTGAGCTTGTGGTAGAGGATTTGGTATGGCTCGGTGTGTTCTACCCTCTCGTTCCATGCCTTTTGGACCACCTCGTTGAAACCGGGCATGGATGCCCAATTTATTTTCAAATTTAAAGACCCGAGGTCTTCTTTGTAACACCCCAGTGGTTAACTACAGTAACCATCCTTTTGATTATGCCATGTCATCATGTTTAACAGTGCATGATCATCATTAGCATTATATTGCATTTCAACTCCTAAGTAAAAATCCAAATTTAAATGAAAGTGGAAAGTAAAAGTTGTCCAGCATAAAAACTAAAATGTTCAATAAATAGCAAATATTGCAGAGGCTAATCTAAAATTGTAACCAACAATAAATTAATTAATTAGGTGGCTCAAACATTACCAAAACAGCTAGGATTAATGCATTTTAATTATTATAAAAATTGTGTGACCTCCAATTGCCTCCAAACTAATTTTTGGTAGTGGTAGAGGATGCCTAGTAATTATTGGGACATTTGCCATGTTTTACAAAAATCATTTGAGGCCTAACAATTTACTAAACAGGAGATATGAATAAATAAAAAGAAAAGAAAGAAGAAGAAAACAAAAAGGAAAAGCCCCCCCCCCCCCCCCCCCCCCCCCCCCCGCTAGGCCTCAGCCCAGCCGGTCGCTCACCAGGTCGGCCCACCTCTGCACCTTATCCCCCACCCCCAAACCCTAGCCCAAACGATCCCCACTCCCCCCCACCTCGCTCAATCCTTTCTCCCCCCGATCCCGATTGGATCTGGACGCCGCCGCGCCCCGGTGCTCGCTCCCGTCGCCACCCCGCCGTCACCTCGCGCCACCACCACCGCCCGACGCCGGTCTGCTGCGCCACTGCCACCGCGCCTGCCTCCTCTTCCTCCGCCCCTGCCTCGTCGCCCGTCGCCACCCCATCCCCTGGCGCCGCCCCGCCACCTCGTCATCGCCCGAAGCCGTCCCGACGCCGCCGGACCTCGTCGCCACGCCGCACATCGTCCCCGTCCTCCTCCTCGGCGCCCACTGCCTTAGTCCCTGCGCCCCGCCGTGAGCTCCCTCCCTCTCCCCTCTCAGACACCGCGCCTCCCCGCGCGCTCACCGCGCCGTTGCCTGCGACCCACGCACCCCCTCGCCGCACTTGCCGAACCCGCCGCGCTGCGCCTGCTGCCGTCGACGCCGCCCGCTGCAACCTGCCACCGCAGCCGCCGCTGCTGCGGCTCGCGCCTCGCTCGCCCACGACCACCGTTGCCGCCTGGTCGCCCATGTCCCGTGCGCGCCGTCCACCGCCGCTCCCCGCGTTGCTTCGAGCCACGGCCGCCCGCGCACCGCGCCTGCCTCGCCGCGCCAGAACCGCCCCTCCAGGCCTGCGCGCCCGCGCGCCCGGGCTCGCCCCGTCGGGCGCCCGTGCCTGCGCCCACGCCCACGCCCCCCCCCCCTTCCCCCGCACCCAGCGCCCGTTTGGCCCCAGGCCGATGACAGAAGGGGCCCATGCCCCTAAAACGATTAAAAAAATAAAAAATAAAAAATAAAATAAAAAATAAAAACAATTAATTAATTAATTAATTAAGTTAATTAATCCTGATTAGGTTAATCTAATTTAGTTAATTAGTTTAATTAAGTATTAATTAATTAGTTAACCACTAATTAGCCAACAGTCTATGACAGGTGGGACCCACGTGTCAGATGACTGCTGACGTCAGCATGAGGTCATGCTGACATCATAAACACTGTTTCGGACAATGTTTGATTTAAATAAATAATTAAATTCCAGAAAATTAATAAAAGCTTTAGAAAATCATATAAAATAATCCGTAACTCAGATCGAAAAACTTTGTACATGAAAGTCGCTCAGAACGACGAGACGAATCCGAATGCGCGGTCCGTTCGTCCGCCACACGTCCCTAACTATCCGAACATGCAACCGTTCCCCTCTTTTCGTTTGTCCGAAATGCCGGACCCCGGGAATACTTTCCCGGATGGTTTCCCCCTTCCCCGGTGACGTGCAACCTTATGTTAGGACACACCCGGCACTGCGTATTGTCATGACATGCTCTTGTTTCTCTTTGTATTTACTGTTTCCTCCCCCTCTTCTCTCTCGGTAGCCCCCGACACCGACGTCGTCCCCGAGGCCGACGCAGCTCCGGAGCCTGAAGACACCATTGACAACCTTGCCCTTGCCGCCGAGCAACCAGGCAAGCCCCCCCCTTTGATCATCCCGATATCGCCCATTCTAATTTCCCATGCTTGCATTAGAATTGCTGCTGCTGCTGCTTTATCTATTTTGATGCATAGCCTGTTTATTATAACCTGCTGTTGATAATTACCTGCATAACCTAAACTGCTTAGTATAGGTTGGGTAGAGACCTATCAGTGACCCTACTTATCCCGACTGCCCCGCTGGATTATCAAGAAGGCCCGATCAACGGGATTGAAGACCAGGCCCCGGCACCGCACATCACCCCCCCTTAGTTGTAACGACACTGCAGCGTTACTATCGAGTGCCGAGGGTGATACCTCGTGTAGCACTTCTGATGTTAACTCTGTAGAGTAGCTATTCGGTCGTGGTCATCAAGGGTGATTCCTCCTTCACCGCTTCCAATAACAACGCCGTCGTACAACACCTCAAGTGTGAACCCAGCGAGGGTGATTCCTCCGAGTTCACTTTGACGGATACATCGAGTAGGAATCCAACGAGGGTGATACCTCGGATTCCCCTGATGTTATGGACACACGGATACTTGGACTATACTATTGTTACTTGGAAAGGCGGGTCGACCCTGAAGGGTACCCGCGTGTGATGTGAAGACGGGTTGCTTGTATGGTGCCCGAGTGATGAATACGAGGCGCGGCCGGGCATTCTTAACCCTTGCAGCAAGTCCTCGAGACGGGGCGACGGGGTCACATCTTTCGTGAGTCTCTGCTTGTTACCGCAAGCCCAAGGTACTAGCGATTTGGATATTTGATCCGAGCAGGCCTCTGGTCTGATAGCACTAACCATCACGTGGGCATAGTATGGGCGTTCTGCATCGTAGCATCAGCCGACAGTTCTGTCAGACGTCCAGTTCAGCATTGTGGCACGGTCGGATCGTATCGACCCTCCGAGGCGGTGCTGGTATCCACCCTGCACACAACGACCCGGAGTGCACAGGGCGATGGCCCAAGACCCCTGAGTGCTTAGGATGTAGACCGGCGGGGACCTCTCTGCTGAGCTTTAGGTAGGGTTGCGGTGTGTCGTTTGGCCGAGGCCGGGCATGACCCAGGAAAGTGTGTCCGGCCGGAGTTAATCGAGCGTGTTGGGTAAGTTGGTGCACCCCTGCAAGGAAGAAAACTTCTATCGATAGCCTGTCCTACGGTAAAGGACACTCGGAGTTGTATCCTGATTGATACAATCTAGAACTTGATACTTGGATACTATGGCTCTGGGATTACTTCTCGCAGGGAGTCGAGAAGGGATCTCAGGACGAGGTTGATGACTGTATGGCTCTGGGATTGCTTTCTCGCAGGGAGTCGAGAAAGGATCTCTGGGTGAGGTTGAGACTTAATGATACTGCTACATTATATTGATCTGTTCTACTCTCTTCTATTGCTGCAAAGACCGCTGAAGATGCTAGTCTTCGATAGGACTAGGTTTTCTCTCTATTCTGGCATTTCTGCAGCCCAGTCCACATATACAGCCTCCCTTTGAAAATGTTGCATATGTAGTGTAGATCCTTGCTTGCTGAGTACTTCTGAGTACTCATGGTTGCTTTGTTTTCCTTTTCTCCCCATATCAGTTTGTCGTGACCAAGATGACGGAGCCCCTAAGACAGATGCCCCGTCGATCGACTACTACTACTACACAGAGGATGGATACTACTACGAGCTTGCCGTCGACCAGGAGTAGGATCGGAGGGTCCCAGGCAGGAGGCCTACGCCTTTCGATCGTAATGTTTTACTTTGCCCCGCCTTTCTAAAGGCCTTTCTGTTTCTCTTTTAATATCTGTACTCAGATATCTGATGCTTCCGCTGACGCTTGTATGCGAGCTTTTGTATTCGAGCCCTCGAGGCCCCTGGCTTGTAATATAAAGCTTGTATGACTTTATTTATGTTTTAGAGTTGTGTTGTGATATCTTCCCGTGAGTCCTTAGGCTTGATCGTGTGCATTTGCGTGTATGATTAGTGCACGATTGAGCCGGGGGCGTCACAAGTTGGTATCAGAGCCGACTGCCTTTAGGAATCCCCCTTTCCAACTCCTTGGCCGAAGTTGAGTCTAGTAACCGAAAACTGTTTTACTAACTTGGTTGTGTGGCTTACGGGCCCACATTGCCAATTGGGTGGTATTAGTATCTTTTACTCCTCGACCTTTACTCTGGGACTCTGACCTCTCTTCTATTCGGGTTAAAATTTTACTAACTCCAACATCAGGTTCTCGTAATCACATCCACCCGGTGTTCTGAAATATCCCCCCTTGCTCCAAGATTGCGGACCAGGTTCTGCTTGTAGGATCCTCTTATCGAGGGCACCCTGTGTTTCACTTGCAGATTCCTCGCCCCAATAGTTTTCTCCGACGTTGATGTAGCCTTTGCTATGTCTCGTTGTGTACTTCCCTACCGCGTGCCTGCGCGCCGCCTAGATATCTAGCCTTCCCCTTTCAGCTGTCGTATTGCCGGATTGTAATCGAGGCTATGTGCGGATTCGAATGTCTGGCGTGAATATGATGAAGTATCTATTGCACCTCCTTCTGTTGTGCGTGTTACTTCATGAATCATTCCATACACCTGCAGTTCTTCTTGCTAAACTGCCCCTGTTGATTTGGCAGGATGGCTGACGATCCTCCAGCTCCACCCTATATTGCCGCCATGATGCAGCAGTTTGAACTCAACCGTCAGCAGTTTGAGCTCAACCGTCAGTTTATGACCGGAGTATTGGCTCAATTCCCAACTCAGAATGCTCAGCAACAGAATGCTCCAATAACTCTGCCAGAATTTGTGCGCCTCAGTCCATCCGTCTTCCGCAACTCCACCAATCCTATGGATGCTGATGATTGGCTTCGTGACATCCTGTTTGAGATGGAATCAGCTAATGTCGCTCCTGACAGTTACGTCACCTTTGCGCCATTCCACCTGAAGGGCCCAGCTGCTCAATGGTGGGAAAGCCACAAGGCTATGTTGCCTGCAGAGACTGTAACCACTTGGCAGGAATTTCAGTCAACTTTTCATGCACGGTACATCCCCCAAGGTCTGATGGACCAGAAGAAGCAAGAGTTCCATAAACTCTCTCAGGGTAAAACGACTGTGGATGAATATCAGAGGAAATTCCTTGAATTATCCCGCTATGCTGCGGATGACGTCGACACTGACACTCGCAAGCAGGAGAAATTCCGTGAAGGACTGCGTACGGATATAAAACTTGCACTTGCTGTCCATGATTGCACAGAATTCGCAACGCTTGTCAGCAAATCTTTCCAAGTTGAAACAGCTCTGCCTGAGTACCAGGAGTCACTCAAGCGCACTCATGAAGCTGGCTCATCCTCGGGTCAGCCTGTTCAGAAGCGTCGAGTGTGGATCCCTCACAATGTTCATCACCGACCTGCTCCAACACCAAGGCCGTCTTATGTTGCACCTCGCCTGCCTCCACCGCCAAGACAGCTTACGGTTCATGATGGACCGCCTGATGCTATGGCTTCTCATCAAGTTGCGCCACGTCCTCCTAATGGTCGTAAGAAGGGTTGTCGAAACCGCCGATTCTGAAACCGTAATACCATACCGTCTGCTGTTGTACTTGGCTATGCCAATCACGTCAATGCTGAAAAGGCTCAGAAGGAACCGACTATCGGGCTGGGAACACTCTCTGTGAATTCAGTACCGGCCTCTATTCTCTTCGATTCAGGAGCATCGCATGCTTTTGTGTCCCAACAATTTGCTCAGTCATATGAGTTATACTTGGAAGAATTACCCACTCCTCTAATGGTTCAGTCCCCGAGATCCAAGTGGCAAACCACAATGCTAAGCCCTCACAACCACATCGAGATTGGAGGTCTACTTTTTCCGGTTTCTCTCATTGTACTTGGACCTTCCGACATAGACATTATTCTTGGTATGGACTGGTTGACAGCCCATAATGCTTTGATTGACTGTGCTACTAAGACAGTCCAGCTCACACACCCTTCTGGTCAGGTGATCAATTACTCAGCCCGAATAGCTCAGGATGCTGAAAGCCAGATATATGTTCTGAATGCATTAAATGCTTCACCTCTTGAAGGCATCGAGAACATTCCAGTTGTTTGTGATTTTCAAGATGTATTTCCAGAAGAACTTCCAGGAATACCCCCAACACACTAAATACAATGTTAACTAGTTCGGCGAAGAGATGGTGATACAATTCTAGTAATGATAGTAGATAATGATTTTTGTAATAGTAACAATAAAAAATAGTAAGGTAGCAAGTAACAAAAATGAGCACAACGGTATTGCAATGCTTGAAAATAAGGCCTAGGGTTCATACTTTCACTAGTGCAATATCTCAACAATGCTAATATAATTGGATCATATAACCATCCCTCAACGTGCGATGAAGAATCACTCCAAAGTTCTTATCTAGCGGAGAACATAAGACGAAATTGTTTGTAGCATACGAAACCACCTCAAAGTTATCCTTTTTGATCGATCTATCGAGCTACTCCTACAAGTGTCACAAACAGCTCAAGAGTTCGTACTAAAATAACACCATATGATACACATCAACCAAGTCTAATGTCACCTAGATACTCCAATGTCACCACGAGTATCCTTGAGTTGATTGTACGATATGCATCAAACAATTTCAGATTCATAATACTCAATCCAACACAAAGAACTTCAAAGAGTGCCCCAAAATTTCTACCGAAGATACAAGGACAAAAACGTGCATCAACCCCTATGCATAGATTACCCCAATGTCACTTCGGGAATCTGCGAGTTGAGTGCCAAGATATACATCAAGTGCTCTCAAATCCATAAAAGTATTCAATCCGATAAAAGTGAAATCTCAAAGGTAAAAACTCAATTCTTCACAACAAGATAGAGAGGGAGAAGCACCATATGATCCAACTATATTAACAAAGCTCGCGATACATCAAGATCGTGCCAAATCAAGAACACGAGAGAGAGAGAGAGAGAGAGAGAGAGAGATCAAACACATAGCTACTAGTACAAACCCTCAGCCCCGAGGGTGGACTACTCCCTCCTCATCATGGTGCCCGCCGGGATGATGAAGATGGCCTCCGGTGATGATTTCCCCCTCCGGCAGGGTGCCGGAATAAGGTCTAGATTGGTTTTTCGTGGCTACAGAGACTTGCGGCGGCGGAACTTCTGATCTAGGTTTATATCTAGGGGTTTCTGTATTTATATGATATTTTGGCGTCGGTCTCACGCTGAGATGGGCCTCGAGGGGCCCACTACCCACCAGGGTGTGGTGCTCCCTGGTGCCTAGTGGGCAGCAGGGCCCCCCTTCCAGTGGTTCTTTGCTCGAATATTCTTCATTTGTTCCATAAAAAATCTTCAAAAAGTTTCGTCCAATTCCAAGAACTTTTATTTCTGCACAAAAAACAATACCACGGTAGTTCTGCTGAAAACAGCGTCAGTCCGGGTTAGTTCCATTCAAATCATACCAAAAACACATAAAATTATTGTAAACATGGCATGAATACTTCATAAATTATAGATACGTTGGAGACGTATCAATGATACGACGAGGAGGCGATTGTGGCATTGACAGTGGAGCATCGATCCGGGCAGTTGAGACCCCTCATGTTCCAACTCAAGAAATTGATCGATTGTTCTAACATTTTAAAACCAGGAGCACCTTGGAGCCTGGCCACATGACAGAGGTGGCCGAAGCAGCAGCAACAGGGGCATGAACATTATCATTATCCACATTTTTAATCTTTTGCATACCACATAATTCAACGAAAATATTAAGATGGGATGCCACATCTTCATTAGGAGTTCTAGAAAATTGTTCTCTCATAACAAGATTTAGCAAGGCAACTTTAATATTATAAGACTCCACACTAGTGGCGGGAGGAGCAATAGGAGTATTAATGAAATCATTGTTATTAGTACTCGAGCAATCGCAAAGTTTAGTATTTTCAGGAGTAACCATAATAGTGATTCAAGCAAAGGTAGTAACACAAATATGTTTAGTATTTTTGATTTTTTTTTGCAAACAAGAAGAAGGCAAATAAAAGGCAAAAGACAAAGAAAGTAAAAAAAAAGGAAATGATAAGTTTGTGCGAAGGCACCTGGTTTGTCTGGTGAAGCCTCCCCAGCAACGACGCAAAAATTCTTCTGCTACTTTTGATAAATATTGGGATTCACTGAAGAGAAAGGGTGGTCTAGTATAGTAGCAGATAGTATTTTCTTCAGTTAAGAACCAATGTTTATCAAACCAGAAGGAGATGGTACACAGACAACTTTAGCAGTACCTGCACACACACAAGGAGGCGTCATTCTCCTTGTTCTTGCTAGTTGCAAGTATCAAATCTGGTAGTGGTAGATATAGGAATAAAGTTAAAAATAAAAGTAAAGTAAAACAACGAGGAAATTGTAAGCTTGCTTGAATATAATGAAGAATGGACCCATGGGGGCATAGGTTCACTCGAGACATCTATCTCACAAATAGCATCGGTGGGTAAACAAATTACTGTTGGGTAATTGACAGAATAACACATAGTTATGATGATCATCCAAAGCATAATAAATACATATGCATTACGTCTGTGACAAGTAGACCGTTAATCCATCATGCATCCCAAAGTATTAAGTTCATGATAAACAGAGTAATGCATTAAGCAAGATGACATAATGTAGACATAATAAGACCAAGCAATATGTTCGAACCCCGTTGTTTTATCCTTGGCGGCAACAATACAATACATGCCTTGCAACTCCTCCTGTCATAGAGTAAGGTCACCGCAAGATCGGATTGATCTCAGAGGAGATCATTGTATTGAAGATCAAAGAGGGGGGAGAGAGAGAGAGAGAGAGAGAGAAAGCCATTGAGCTACGGCTATGGACCCATAGGTCCTGTGGGAACTACTCACACATCATCATGGAGGCAACAAGGTTGATCAAGATTGCCTTCTCGATGTTTTCCCCCTCCAGCAGAGTATCAGAAAAGGCCTCCAGATAGGATCTCTTCGGAATAGAGGTTTGCGGCGGCGAAATAATTGTTTCGGTACCTCCTCCAAGGGTTTCTGAATATATAGGAATTTACAAGCCAAGTATTAGGGCAAACGGAGTCACGGGGGGCCCACAAGCCAGGCTGGTGCGCCCTACCACCCAGGGCGTGCCCCATGCCTTGTGGCCACCTCGTGGATCTTCTAGCCCTCTCCTAAAGCTTACAGGGTCTCCTTTTGTCCAGAAAAAATCGTCAAAAAATTTCATGATGTTTGGACTTTTGTAGGTATGAATTTCCTGGAAAAAAAACATGCAGAAAACAGCAACTGTCACCGGGCACCGACTCAATAGGTTAATCCATAAAAATAATATAAAATGACATATAAAGCATACAAAAGTGATAATATAATACAAAAATGCACTGTGGCTATTCACATGCTTGCATATGGAATTCCTGGTGATCTTGTGGATGAGTATGTGTGTATGAGTGAGTCCACGTGTCTCCTCTCAATGTATAGTTTCTACAAGGCCGTGGTGGCAGTGTTCGGCCTTGAGTACCTGAGAGAGCCAACTGCCGCTGATATAGAGAGGTTGTTGACGATCAATGCCGATAGGGGCTTTTCGGGCATGCTTGGTAGTATAGATTGTATGCACTGGAAGTGGAAGAACTGTCATTTTGCTTGGCAGGGGGCAGTACAAGGGGCATGTGAAAGGTGCCACTGTCATACTTGAAGCATGGCTGGTTCTCACAATGATATCAGTGTTCTTCAACGTTCTCCAGTGTTTGCAAGGCTTGCAGAAGACCACTCCCCAGAGGTCAACTTTGAGATTAATGACCACCATTACAACAAGAGGATATTACCTAGCTGATGGTATCTGTCATCAGTGGTCAACTATTTGTGAAGACGATACCTAATCCGCAAGGAGAGAAGAGACAGAGGTTTGCCCAAATGCAGGAGAGTGCTATGAAGGATGTGGAGCGTGCTTTCAGTATGCTTCAGTCTCGATGGAGTACCGTTCAAAACCCTGCATTGACATGGAGCACTCAGAAGCTTTGGGAGGCGAGGACTGCTTGTGTGATCATGCACAACATGATCGTGGATGATGAGCGTGATGATAGCATCTACGACCAAGGGTTTGATTTCCAGGGTGATAATATTGAGCCTGAGCAGCCACCTCTGCAATCTTTCAACAGTTTGTCCGATTTCATCATGAAATGCGTGATTGGCATACTCATGTGCAGATTCAGGATGACTTGGTTGAGCACATGTGGAATAACATTGGCAACCAGTAGATCTATCGGTTTAATTTCTATTCATGCAAATAAATTTAGATTGTGATGTAAGATTATTTAATATTGTTTTTATTTTAGTTGTAAGACTATTTTGAATGTGAAACTATTTGCTATGTTTGGTTTCAACTATTTGTCATGCTTCCTTCTAGCGGACCCGATGTGGTCGACGCATCCATAAATTCGGACGGACGCCGCCTCATTGCCATCGCTAAACAGACGAAATCTGGACAAAATGAACGTCCATTTGGATGGTGCGTTTCGAGTTGGCCTACCGATTGAGACGGCACTGGCCTAATATTCTATAGGAAAAAAAAATCAAAGTCAAAGCTAGCTGAGCCGTGGATCAGTCAGCAATCTCGGCCACTCGCTCTTCTCAGTTTCTCACGGTGCCGCAGCTACACGCGCCGTCTGCCCACGCTTCCACGGTCGCCGCTCCCAGCCGCCGCCGCCGCCACGACCTCTACGCCCATCGCAGAAACGAGCGGCTCCCGCCCTCCGCTCCGGCGGGGTCTCTCGCGATCGCCGCTGCGGATTTGTTGATCTCGCCGGCGGCGGCGCTGGCCTGGCTTCCGTCCAATAGGTATGGACTGTGACTGTGAGATAGCTTCTTATCAGCTTCTACAGTGAAATTTGTTGCTGTTTCAGAAGTATTAGTGTGTTCCTTCACATAGATCTTGCTGGATAAGATGACGCCATCGTATTTAACCAGTCATAGTTGACATCATAGATCTTACTGAAATTAAGATGACAATAACAATCTTAATTAACCTTGGCAATGGATTGGAGGCAATGAACGATGCATGTAGATTAGTGTGTCCTGAAATTTGGAGCCCTGCCAGTTCCTGTTTCTTTTGCACAAATTAAACTGGCAAACTGGTGCTTTCAAAAGACATACAGTAACTCCATAAATCATGCGACTGGACTCATAGTTCCAGTTCCAGTAGACTTGGTTAGTGTAGCAACTCAAATGTATTTAAACCTGTTAGTTCCACTTCTTTTATTCTAGCAATGATTTGACTGAAGCTGGTACAATTGGAGAAATAGCATGCTCATAATTTATTCATGTGTCTATGTTACCACAGTACCAGGAGTTCATTTCTACTTCTTTGGTATATTTTGTCTCATTTGGAAAGCGATTGAATTCTGGTGGAAATTGACTGTGGCATGTGAGTGGTTTTCTCTTTTTACTAAATTATAAAGTTATGATTGTAATTATGGTTCTTATTCAGTATGATACCTACTTCTCTTAGTGATGCATACATATATTGCCAGGTGTTTGCTTTGTCGTGCTGAAGCTTGGGGTTATTTTCTGCAAAACTGGGCATTTTGGTGGCTACACTCATAGATCATCCACAGATGGTGAGCGCCTTGGCAGGAGTGATGACCTCTGTCATCGCCAAGCTCACTGCCCTGCTCGGGGAGGAGTATGCAAAGCTGAAAGGTGTGCACAGGGAGGTGGAGTTCATGAAAGATGAGCTGAGCAGCATGAACGCGCTCCTTCAGAGGCTGGCAGAGGTGGACCGTGATCTTGATGTGCAGACGAAGGAATGGAGGGACCAAGTCCGGGAGATGTCTTGTGACATTGAGGATTGCATAGACGACTTTATGAAAAGCCTTGGCCAAACTGACAGTGCTAAGACAGCAGGGCTTGTGCAAAGTGTGGTCCAGCAGCTCAAGGCGCTGAGGGCGCACCATCAAATATCCAGCCAAATCCAGGGGCTCAAGGCACATGTTGAAGATGCAAGCAAGCGACGTATGAGGTATAAGCTCGATGAGCGCACCTTCGAGCCTAGCATCTCAAGGGCCATCGACCCCCGTTTGCCTTCACTCTATGCTGAGCCAGACGGGCTTGTCGGAATTGACAAGCCAAGAAGCGAGCTCATCAAGTGCCTAATGGAGGGGATGGGTGCGTCGATGCAGCAGCAAAAGGTGATATCTATTGTGGGTCCTGGGGGTCTCGGTAAAACTACACTTGCCAATGAGGTGTTTCGTAAACTGGAAGGCCAGTTCGAATGTCGAGCTTTCGTTTCCTTGTCACAACAACCAGATGTGAATAAGATCTTAAGAAATATACTCTCTCAAGTCTGGCAGCAAGAGCTTCCTAGCACAGATGTACAGGACGAGGGAAAGCTCATTGACACAATCAGAGAAGTTTTAAAGAACAAGAGGTACATTCACGAACTTTTAATGAGGAGTTGGCTGATGGTACTGCATCATTTTTTCTTCAGTATTGATATTTATTTACTAACTTAGACATTCTACTATATTTTACTGTCGTTTAATTAAATTAAATATAGATGCTTTTGTTTCATTTTAAGCATATGCAGTTCTGAATAGTGCTTTGGTTCACAGTTCATGAGGTTATCTTTCTAAAGGGCTCAAAAGACTTGATTTAAATATCATAACCGCCATGATAAATTCAACTATTTGTGGTGTGGCCAAACCATTGGGGAAGGGGATAAATGGCTGTCTTTAATAATATATAGGAGAGAAATGATTCTGTCCCCATAAACAGTGAATTTCAAAAAACCTGAAGCCCTATATGATCCTCATGATTTACTAACATTTGACGACAAGGAAATATGCCATTTTATTTATTTGTTCATATATTTTCCTTATTCATGAGATTTGCAAAACATGCACTTTGCAGGTACTTAGTTGTTATTGATGATATATGGAGTACTCAAGCATGGAAGATTATCAAATGTTCTTTGTTTCTGAATGATCTGGGAAGCAGAATAATGACGACAACACGTAGTATTGATATAGCCAAGTCATGTTGCTCTCGACGCCATGATCGTGTCTATGAAATAATGCCTCTGACGACAGCCAACTCTAAGAGTTTATTTTTTAAACGAATATTTGGCTCAGAAGATATATGTCCTCCTCAATTGGAAGAAGTCTCCTCGGAAATATTAAAAAAGTGTGGTGGTTCACCATTAGCAATTCTTACAATAGCAAGCTTATTGGCTAATAAAGATAGCACAAATGAAGAATGGGAGTGGGTGTATAATTCGATCGGTTCCACACTGGGAAAGGACCCCGGTGTAGAAGAGATGAGAAGGATACTTTCTCTTAGCTATGATGATCTTCCCCACCATTTGAAGACATGTTTACTTTATCTAAGTATATTTCCAGAGGATTATGAGATTGAGAGGGATCGATTAATAAGGAGGTGGATCGCTGAAGGATTCATTGATACAAATGGTGGACGAGATTTGGAGGAAATAGGAGAGTGTTATTTTAATGATCTTATCAATAGAAGTATGCTTCAGCCAGTGAAAATCCAATATGACGGTCAAGTCGTTTCATGCCGAGTGCATGATATGATTCTGGATCTTCTTACATCTAAGTCAATGGAAGAAAATTTTGCCACCTTCTTCGGTAACCAAAATGAGATATTAGTCCTTCAGCATAAGATCCGTAGGCTATCTCTCAGTTATTATGCCCAAGAGCACATCATGCTTCCATCAACAGCAATCATTTCTCATTGCCGCTCGCTCAGTATTGTCGGGTATGCTGAAAAGATGCCTTCTCTTTCGAAGTTTCGTGTTCTGCGAGTACTTGATATTGAGAATGGCGAGGAGATGGAGAGCAACTGTTTTGAGCATCTGAGGAAGCTTTTCCAGTTGAAGTACTTGCGACTCCACGTTAGAAGTATTTCTGCACTCCCTGAGCAGTTAGGAGAACTACAGCATTTGAAGACTCTGGATATGGGATGGACAAAGATCACAAAAATGCCCAAAAGCATTGTTCAGCTGCAACATTTGACATGTTTGCGCGTCAGTAATTTGGAATTACCTGAAGGAATTGGGAATCTGCAAGTTCTGCAGGAGCTATCAGATATCAAAGTCAACCGGTACAGCATGGCGTCGTGTTTGCTGGAGCTGGGCAGTCTGACTAAACTGAAAATCCTTGGGCTACGCTGGTCTATTGTCAGTACACACAGTAACAAAGATACTTTTGTGGATAACTTGGTATCCTCGCTGCGCAAATTGGGTAGATTCAGCCTTCGATCTATATGCATTCGTAGTTATCATGGCTATGCAATGGAGTTCTTACTGGACTCCTGGTTCCCGTCCCCTCATCTCATGCAAAAGTTTCAGATGGGCGCGTACTACAACTTTCCCAGAGTTCCTCCTTGGATTGCGTCACTGGACAAGCTCACATACCTAGATATCAATATTGATCCAGTAGAAGAGGAAGCACTAGAGATCCTTGGAGAGTTACCTGCTTTGCTGTTTCTCTGGCTGACGTCGAAATCAGCTGCTCCCAAACAGCGGCTTATCATAAGCAGCTGCATGTTTGTATGTCTGAGGGAGTTCCACTTCACCTGCTGGAGCAATGGGGAAGGAGTGATGTTTGAAGCCGGGGCCATGCCGAGGCTTGAGAAGCTGTGGGTTCCGTTTGACGCAGGCAGCGGTCTTGATTTTGGCATCCAACACCTCTCTTCCCTCAGGCATCTTGCCGTCGAGATCATTTGCATTGGCGCGACCGCTCGGGAAGTTGAGGCGTTGGAGGAGGCCATCAGAGATGCAGCTCATCTCCTTCCGAATCGCCCTGCAGTGGAATTCCGAACATGGGATGATGAAAAGATGGTGGAGGAGGAGGGGCAAGGCGTCACTGAAGAGGAGATCCACGCTAGCGGTTGAAAGTCAGCCTGCAGTATATGTAAGTGTACACAGTACGCAACTCCTTTGACTTTTTTAACTTCTCCTTTTCCTCCGATGCATAGGCTGCATAGTTTTTGTAATTTTCTTTGGAGCAAATTACATCATGGGACACTGAGAGTCTCCAGCCCATGCACAGCCTGCCTAGCTGCGTGCATGGGCTAGCTTGCTGGCTGTGTACGTACCCCCCTGGGTGGGGCCCCCTGCAACTTGGCCGCCCGGGGCCGGCCCTGCAGAGGTGGTGGTCCCCACCGCGAATCCCTTCAATATGGGTCGTCGGATTGCATGATCCAACGGCGCATGTGATGCCATGACTTCCTAATTTTTTAATCAATCAATTAGAACCGTCCGATTGCAATGATCCAACGGTTCATATGTTTCACTACTCGTACACTATATAGTAGTATAGATATAGATATGCAGGTCTGGAGTTAGACATACTTGAACCGGCCAGCAGGACGAGAATCTTCACGAGGTGTCATCCACATCCTGTCATCCCCAAGCGTACAAGTACTGAAAGCACCCACACACATCAAACATCATGCTGCCAGTTCACATCGCACATCAACGCTGAACGCCTGATCCAACTGATTCAAGGTATATCATATTACTATTCCCCATATTATTGTTCAGCAAGGAGGAGTATGATCGAGGTGATGGAAGCGGATGAGGCGCATGCAATCGTGGACAGGAACACTGCCAACATCGGACCCTCCACGTCGATCGTTGACCTCACTTCGACCTACGACATCCACGGCCATGCGGCATACTCCGATGAGGAAGAGTAAGACATGGGACACCGGCGTGTCCATGCCCGGCGAAGGGCAAGACGTGGAACATAGACGTGCCCATGGCTAGCGAGGATTTAACTAGAGTAAACTTTTGCTATGTCACAAAATTCCCTATATTAATGAAACTGTCATATCCGCTTTTATTTGGTGCATCAGGTTGGATGGCTGGCTTCGCCAGCACTGTCCACGGACACATCCGGGCGTATCTTCGGACGTTTAGAGTGTCCATTTCGATGAATGGCGTTGGAAATGCCCTCATGAGTCGCACGTGAATTTGTTTTCTCGTCTTTGTCAAGCGACATGAGCGTGTCGGAACAATATGTTTTACTATTAGCAGCATATCATCTGGGATCTATGTTTGTTACATAAAGTTAAACAGGTTAATGCTTCAGAAGGCTGATGCGTGTTTGTCATTTCGTAATCCGTGTCCACTGCTTCCCATTGCAAACCCTCATACACTGATGCTGAAAGGATCGTATCGGTCGACTAGAGGGGAGGGGATGAATAGACGAGTACAAATTTTAAAATTATCTTTCAATTTTAGTGCAATGCTGATAAAATAGGTTCTTTAGATGTGCAACTGGGTGAGACCCTACACCTATATGTACTAATCTCTGTTGGAAAGGTGTTCAAGCCGAAGCAGAGGAGCCCCACGAAGTGGCTCACTTTATTCTCCCTTGTCACCCCAATGGACGAGCCTCCATCACTCAGGGTTGGTTCTTGAAGGCGATCACTGAATATTTACAAACTTCCCCGAGCATCCCACAAGTAAGGATGTTTTCCGGTTCTTGAATCCTAGTGGTAAACTGTAAGCCCTCGGGATACCGACAGAACAGTTTGAACAATCTATGGGAATGTCCGGTGACTTTGAGCAAGCAGTAAGAAAACATTAATCTTTCATGTTTACTAGTGGTTGGGGCGCTACCCTGTGGCGCCGCTTGAGAGGAAGTTGTGCGCATGTTTTCATTTAAAAAAATACATAGAGTCCTCGCTTCCGTCTAAAAAAACATCTCAGAAAAAAAAAGTCCTCACCTTCATCTAAGGAAAGAAGTAAAAAAAGAAAAAATTACCACCGCAGCCTACCAGCGAGTGTCACTTTGCATAACCCTCCATTTAAAAAATACAAGTGGTCCTCACCTCCATCTAAAAAGAAAAAAATACATTTTAAAAATAATCCACACCTTTATCTAAAAAAAATCCAAAAGATTTCTCACAGCTGCCAACCAGCTTGCGCCACGTGGTATAGCTGGTTGGCCGCCCTTCACGCGTAGCCCAATGGGTTTAATCTGGGGTTTTGGCCTGTGGGACCATGCAATCAAAACCAGAGTTTTGGTGCAGATGCTTCTTGGGCCTCCATTAATCCTCGGAGCAAATATGACGTTTCATGTTTTGCTTTCTATGTTCAGATAGAGCTGGGCAGCACAAATGTGAGGGTTGGGTCAACAATGTTCGGACCAAGGGAGTATCCAAACCAAAAGCAGAATTAAAGAACTTCTGTTTCATGTGTTCCTCGATACATTACTTATCACCTATGTACATTGTATGTATGATGGCATGTAAATGTACATGTAATTATCTAATATTTAGAAGCATATATTTCCATAGAGAATGGAAGAAAAAAATTGAGATATAGCTCCATTACTAAGGGCATCATTTTCCCTGAATCATCCTATCTAGGATGCACCCTGGTATTGCATTGCTAAGAGTGAAGGCTATGCAAGCCCATTTTCTTCCAAGATTTCTAGCACTTCTAATGGCATTTTACCTCCTACTTCCAGAATATAAGGTGCATTAGTTTTCGTGCAAAGCCAACCGATTGTATGTTTGACCAAGATTATAGAAGAAAATATCAATATCTCCAATACCTAATAGATAAAGTTTTTATTTTTCATGATGGATCAAGTGATATAAATTTGGGATTGTGGATGTTGATTTTTTCCCCCTACAAACTTGGTCAAACATTCAGACGTTTGACTTTAAAAGAAAACGTACACCTTATATTTAGGAAGATATTGGAAGAGAGGGAGTATATGCCAATACTTTTCAACTGCAGATTTTTGTTTTCACATTTGTGCCTTTTAGTCACTAAAAAAAATGGACTAATGTACAACCTATGGTAGCTCAATGAGCTAAACTTCTTTAGGGGTGGAATTACAGGAGCTCATTGCAGCCAATTTCACTTCATAGACAGAGTTCATTTACACAAAAAGGCATGCAGATACTACCAGGCCAGCAGCTGAACGAAGCACTACCACCAACCAATCAACCAAAATACCACAATTCTCTTCATCGTCGTGTTACAGACACAGAGCATATACTAGACCTCTAGTAGCCTCTCTCGTCCAAGATTTCTGTTGCCACCACCGGCAACCAATAGCAACTTCGATCAACCTGAAGCGCAGTTTTGCTTTGCAGGTTGATTTCTCTTCTGCAATGCAGACAAAGAAGACACCGTTAGGTTTAGCAGGGTAAATATTGCTGGAGCAAAAATTCCAGCAGAAACAAAACATCTCCCCTGCCCAATTATACTCAACACCCAGGCACATAAATCCTCATCTTACAGGGTAATTCATCCACATCCAGAGCAAGAACAGGATTCCAAACATACATAGGCACATCACACCAAAAAAAAAGAAGATTATCAATGTAATCTTTGCAGCAGCAAAATTACATTTCTCGTTAACCTTCCACAATCACTTATCCAAACATGATTGACCAAAGTTCCAAGACAACGACGACTTAGCTAAACAATGGCATCGGCATTGGACTCATGACCTTCACGAATAAAAGTCATCTCTAGAAATCATTCGTACCGTCACCACTTCTACTATAAGCTTAATGTAAACTCCATGTTTTGGCTCCTTGATGGAGGTAGCAACCTCAATGTAGTCCAAGTCTAAAGCTACTCACTTGCCCAAAGCCCCAAACATCCTTGTCCAAGCACCTCTGCACATGCCATTGCTTTCAGGCTTGTCAGATCCACGACGCCATGAATCACTAGCGTCAAAACACTCCGAGAACACACCTTATCTTGAGAAACACTAGACTTTTTTTCTGGATAGATAGATAAGAGACCAGACACCAGAGCATTGTAAAGGGACTCATCCTTCTGGATTTGCTGCTAAAGTCTGAGGGACGAGGGATGAGAGACCAGACACCAGAGCATTGCAAGACCAGACACCAGACACTCCGAGGGACGAGTGTTGTCAATCCTTGTTAGGGAGGGCCAGCTCATTAGAATACACCATAAGCAGTAATGAATCATCAATGAACATGCATACTAGGATTAACACAATAATGTTAGGGGAGCAGGTATACTCATTCTTCTGGGTTTGCTGCTAAACAATCATTTGAATATTTTGATTAACAAACAGAAAATGTCAAACTAAACGACTGTAACTAGTCACTAGGGAGCAAAATGTACCTTGAGAACTTCTGGACAGTTATGATACCCCATTGTACTGCATCAGCAATTGCTTGGAAGGACCCAAGCCGGAGACCCGTAATCCTCTGTGCGCCCTGGGTAGTCAGTAATGAATTCATGATAAGACCCATCAACCAAAGAATACTCGCTCCACTGCCCAGAGCACCCGGTGAAGTACAGGCAGTACCTTCGAACTGCCGGATGATCTGGACCAAGGCAACCGGCAAGCTCATATGAATTAAAGAATAAGCTGCAACCACCAAGGCTAGTAGTCCTCGCCCACTTCCTCTCCCCGGATTGCAGATAGAAAACATGGCACGCCCTTGGATAGTGCTCCATAACAATGATCAATAACTCACCACGACACTCTGCCAGCCAGAACTTTGGCCTTGCACAATTATTACCTACCGGCTCGATCACTTTATCTCCAAGAAACGACAATACCACAGAATTCTTGTCAAGCTCGACGACAGCGACGCGGTAATGTTGGTAATAGTAAATCAGCGCATAGAGGGTGCCTTTCACGAACACCAGATTGTAAAGCTGGTGGCCTTCATCACACGATGCTGCTCGCCAGTGAGCATCCCCAATGTGGCAGTAGTAGAGGACGCGACAGCATTTCCTGAAGGTGACGACGAGGTCGCCAGAAAAGACGACTTCTTCAGAGTCTCTGGGTCTCGGGGGATCAGGCAGGCGGGCTCGCTCGCCAGTGAGGAGGTGGCGGATGCGGAGCTCGCGGCGGGTGTCATAGCCGTCGCGGTCCTGGATGACAACGCGGCAGCCGAAGGAGTGGAATTCGGTGAAGCTGGGGTCGCGGCGACCTAGGCGGGTGCAGGGGAGACGGAAGCGGAGGATGCGGCGGAGGGGGGTGTGAAAGAGGGCTCCCGAGGCAGAGGCCATGTGGGGGAAGAGGAGGAGCGGACCCTGGGAGGCGAGGTTGGCCGGCGACGGCGGGAGGAGATCCCGGTAGGTGCGGCAGGCGGCGCGGAGGGCGAAGAAGTCCTGGAGGGTCGTCAGGCGGCTCGCGACCAATGGGATCAGCTCCGGCAGGAAGTACGGCGACGACGAGGCGGGGTTTGTGGAGGTGGTGGTGGAGGCGAGGGCGGTGGCCGACGGCGAGGTGCTCGCCCGGAGCTCCTCCGACGAAGCCATTCCTCGCCGCCGCTTCTGCAGCGGAGTGGGGCGTTGGCTGGTAGTGCCCGGTGAATGCTAGGGTTAGAAGCTTAGGAGGCCTGTTGATGGTCCGGGCCGGGCTGGGCCTACCATCTATTGGGCTTGAGTCGTCTACTTTTAGAAGTTGGCGAGGTGATATCTCAAAGAACAAAAATATTCCTCTTCTACCCGTCAAAAAAAAAAATATTCCTCTTCTCAAAAAAATTGTAATCTAGTACAGGGTATGAGCGTCAAAAAAAATCTAGCACTCCATCTGTATCAAAATATAAGATGTTCATACAGGCAGAAGAAGCAAAGCAATGCTTAAGATGTTTATGCCAACACAGTGAACCACTAAGTTCACTTTCTTTTCTTTTCTTTTTGTGGAAAGATTGTTTACTTTCTTTAGGGTAATAACATTGTTCACTGGAAAAAGAGCTGTTGGTTGATCGAAGTTATTTCAGTTTTCTATTTTAAGTTCTTGTACGTGACTAATTCATTTGAAATGCTATCATCCTACGTGCCAGTACTTTTCGACTACATATTTTAGTTTTAACATTACATCTCCCTGGCATCACCATTATAAAATGTATCAAATCTTATTTTTAGGTCCAAATTCATCAATTCCTTCATAGCTTCTTGTGGTCTTTGGTTGCACATCTCGAAACAAATGGCAAACAGTACTTTGCACCCTTTATTCATTTTATCCTAGATAATCACAATCAATTTAAGCATTCTATAGAGATAGAACGGAGCACACATTGTGACGCCCCCGGCTCAATCATGCACTAATCATACACGCAAATGCACACGATTAAGCCTAAGGACTTACGGGAAGATATCACAACACAACTCTAAAATATAAATAAAGTCATACAAGATTTATATTACAAGCCAGGGCCTCGAGGGCTCGAATACATAGCTCGATGGCATACAAGCGTCAGCGGAAGCATTAGATATATGAGTACAGATATTAAAAGGGAAACAGAAACAGAAAGGCCTTTAGAAAGGCGGGGCAAAATAAAACACTACGATCGAAAGGCGCAGGCCTCCTGCCTGGGACCCTCCGAACCTACTCCTGGTCGTCGGCCAACTCCAAGTAGTATCCACCCTCGGGGTGGTAGTAGTAGTCGAACGTCGGCGGGGGTAGCTGTCTCAGTGGCTCCGTCATCTGGTCACGACAAACTGGTATGGGAAGAAAAGGAAAACAAAGCAACCGTGAGTACTCTTAAGTACTCAGCAAGCAAGGATCTACACTACATATGCAACATTATCAAAGGGAGGCGGTATATGTGGACTGGGCTGCAGAAATGCCAGAAAAGAGAGAAGGCCTAGTCCTATCGAAGACTAGCATCTTCAGCGGTCTTGCAGCAATAGAAGAGAGTAGAACAATACAATATAATGTAGCAGTAATGATATCAACCTCACCCAGAGATCCTTTCTCGACTCCCTGCGAGAAAGCAATCCCAGAGCCATACAGTCATCAACCTTGTCCTGAGATCCCTTCTCGACTCCCTGCGAGAAGCAATCCCAGAGCCACATATCCAGGTATCATCACAGGTATCCAGTTCTAGTTGTATCGATCGGGATACAACTCCGAGTGTCCTTTACCGTAGGACCGGCTATCGATAGAAGTTTTCTTCCCTGCAGGGGTGCACCAACTTACCCAACACGCTCGATTAACTCCGGCCGGACACACTTTCCTGAGTCATGCCCGGCCTCGGCCAAACGATACACCGCAACCCTACCTACGGCTCAGCAGAGAGGTCCCCGTCGGTCTACATCCCAAGCGCAAGGGGGTCTTAGGCCATCGCCCCTCGCCCTCCGGGTCGGTGCGCACACGGTGAAGCCAGGCACCAACACTACAGGATGGCGCTGGTCCGTCCGTGCCGCGATGCTGAACTGGACGTCTGACAGAGCTTTCGGCTGATGTTACGATGCAGAACGCCCATACTATGCCCACGTGATGGTTAGTGCTATCAGGCCAGAGGCCTGCTCGGATCAAATATCCAAATCTTTAGTGGACTAGGGGCTTGCGGAAAACGAGCAGAGACTCACGATCGATGTGACCCCATCGCCCCGTCTCGAGGACTTGCGACAAGAGCTAAGAATGCCCGGCCGCGCCTCGTATTCATATCTCGGGCAACCTCCAGGTCAACCCGTCTCCACAACACTCGCCACTTAGGCTCACGCGGGTACCCCTCAGGGTCAACCCGCCTTTCCAAGTAATAGTGTAAAGTCCAAGTATCCGTGTGTCCATAACATCAAGGGAATCCGAGGTATCACCCTCGATGGACACCCACTCGATGTAACTGTCAAGGTGAACGTAGGAGGAATCACCCTCGATGGGTTCACACTTGATGTGGTGCACGGCAACGTCGTTATCGGGAGTGGTGAAAGAGGAATCACCCTCGATGACCACGCCCGAATAGCTACTCTACAGGGTTAACATCAGAAGTGCTATACGAGGTATCACCCTCGGCACTCGATAGTAACCCAGTAGTGTCGTACCACTAAAGGGGGGGGGGTGATGTGCGGTGTCGGGGCCTGGTCTTCGATCCCGTTGATCGGGTCTTCTAATAATCCAGCGGGGCAACAAGGGACAAAGTGGGGTCACTGATAGGTCTCTACCCAGCCTATACTAAGCAGTTCAGGATATGCAGGTAATTACCAACAGCAGGTTACAAAAGCAGGCTATGCATCAGAATAGGAGCAAACAAATACAGTAGCAAAATCTAATGCAAGCATGAGAAAATAGAATGGGCGATATCGGGATGATCAAAGGGGGGGGGGGGCTTGCCTGGTTGCTCGGCGGCAAGGCAAGGTTGTCAACGGTGTCGTCGGGCTCCGGAGCTGCGTCGGTACCGGGAACTGCGTCGGGGTCTAACGAGAGAGAAGAGGGGGATGAAACAGTAAATACTAAGCAAACAAGTGCATGACATGTCAATAAGCAGAGCTAGCGGTGTTCTATCGTAGTGCTAGGTAATCCCGGCGAAGGGGAAAAACGTCCGGGAAAGTATTCCCGGTGTTCGACATTTCGGGCAGACGAAAAGAGGGGAACGGTTGCATGTTCGGATAATTAGGGACATGTGACGGGCGAACGGACCGCGTATTCGGATTCGTCTCGAAATTCTAAGCAACTTTCATGTACAAAGTTTTTCGATCCGAGCTACAATTTAAAAGATATGATTTTCTAAGGTTTTTAATACTTTTCTGGAATTTAAATATTTATTTAAATTTGAATTATCCAGAATAGTACCGGACGACGTCAGCATGACGCATTGATGACGTCAGCAGTCAACAGGGGGCCGGCCAGGTCAAACCTGACCAGTGGGGCCCACATGTCATAGACACAGGGCTAATCAAGGGTTTAAATTTAACTAAAACTAATTAACAGGGGTGTGGCCCCACCTGTCAGTGAGTAATTAGTGATTAATTAACTAATTAATTAATTAACATATTAATCAATAGTTTATTTTTTTTTAAATTGATTTAACAGCGCGGGACCCACATGTCAGCGGCCCATGCTGCCACGTCGACGGTTGACCCAGTCAACTGGGCCCGCGGGGCCCAGTGTTCAGCGGGTGAGCGGTGGGGCCCGAGGCTGCCACGTGGGCGCCCGGTCAGCGCCGGCCGCCGGAGCTACTCCGGCGAGGCCGCACGACGGCGACAACTCCGGCGAGCTCGGTTTTTGCCTACGGTGCACCATTTTGGGTGGGGTTTGGTGCGTTCGATCGGGCGGTCCACGCCGCGTGCGTTGGTGGTGGTGGCCTGGCCGGAGACGGCGCGTAGCGGCGGCGGCAAACACGTCGGCGGCGACCGGCCTCGGGTGGCGATGGCAAACGGCGATGCGGTCACGCGCGAGTGGAACGAAAGGGCTAGGAGGCACCTACGCGGCACGGCGAGGACGTTGGTCACGCGCGGGTGACCAAATGGTCACTGGAGAAGCGCCGGCGACCAAACTAGGCGGCGGTGGGTTCGGGCCTCGACGGAGCAGTGGCTACGGGCGGCTAGAGGGGGCAGGGGAGGGCGCGTTCGGCGCAGGGGCTCACCGGCGTTGCAGAGAAGGCTCGGGGAAGAACGGAGGAGCTCAGGAAGGCGCGAATCGACGGCGGCGACGCAGGCGGCCATAGGGGAAGAAGACGACGCAGACCGGCGATGCAGAGGCGTTCGGCTCCGGTTTGTTTGCTCAGGAGGCGTAGAGGAGCACGGCGGAGCTCGTGGACACGTCACGGTGGCGAGGCAGAGGCGGTGGCCGCGAGCTCCAACGGAGGCCGATCATGGCGGCGTCGGCGCGAGGTGGGGAGGTGAGGGAGAGCGAGAGGGAGTGAGCGAGGGAGAGCCAGGGGGCCAGCGGGGATGCACTTAACCCTCCCCGGCGAGGCGAGGCCGCTGTCGACCGCTCGGAGAGGGGCCGGGCGCGCGCGCGCGCTAGCTGTTCGACAGCGCGCCTGCGGCGTCAGGGGGTAGGGGGAGGGGGGGCTAGTTGGGCTGGGCCGCCACTGTGCACTTGCGGCCCAGGCACAGTGAGCTTTTTCCTTTTCTTCTTTTCTTTTTCAGTTTTCAGTTTTCCTTTTCTGTTTACAAAAATGTTAGGCCACTTATGGACTTTTGTAAAATATGTGACTTAGTCCATAAATCACAGTGCAACATACCCTATCACCAAAAACTAGTTTGGGCAAAACACAATTTCATATTTAATTTAGATTAATTAAAAGGTTAATAAATATTGTCTTTAGTCACTGTTTGAGGATGTTTGAGTCACTTACCCAATTCAAATAATGTTGGTTTCAATTTTAGAATTATCTCTGATTTATTTTCTATTTAATGAACAATTTATTTTCTGATTTGAATAACTTTTATTTTCCACTTTAAGTTTGAATTTCCATTTGAATTAGAATTTGAAAAGAGATATGATACTAATGATGATTAAGCACTGTTGATCATGATGACATGGCATAATCAAAAGGGAGATTACTGTGGCTAACCACTGAGGGTGTTACACACATATTGGCTCAATAAAATTTTAAAATCTTATCAGCTAATTTTTTTTACAATTAAAATTTCTCTAACTCGCAAGGGTGGCCATCTATCCTTGATTATTAGCCTTTGAGACCGTGCGGGAAATCTTGTGCCAACAGATCGTGGAATAAGTTTAGCGTGAGGTGTGATGATAGAACTATTGTCGGATATAGTATAATCATTTTCGCTAAAAAGATACTTAAATATATTTCAAAAAAAAAAACTACCTCGCAACAAATAAGAAGTTCCATCACATTAAGCATCATTTCCATAACCTGTATACATCAAAATGAAACTAGACATTCGATAGTGGACCTAATTCATACACATTGCAGCTCATGAGGATACGGAGCGCTATGCAGCGAGTGTAATTTATCAGTTGTACTTGATATACAAACAGGGTACAAATATTGGGATCATTTAGACCTAGGAGCCGCATCGAATTCCCGACAAAAACCATCTCTTTTCCTCAAGCCAAGACACAGATTTGCCCGTGGATACCAAAACCCACCCTCAACTCCTCTCTCACATTCACTTTGCATCGCATCACAGGAAAGCCTGGTTTGAACTGCTTGTTTGGTCACTATACTCCAGATATCAAGCTATTGGTCATGTCTCGAATATCCCCTTAACGTATATCATCCCCTTCTCGCTCATCTTGAGCTCCCTCCTCATCTGCTCGACCTGCACATCGTCGCCCCGCACCAGAATCTCGGATACGTTGTTCCCGTCATCGGACAAGACCATCTTCACCTTGATCTCCTCTTTCCTCGATGCTTTTGTCCAGTAGTACACTCCCCTGGATCATCCATAAAAAACAGACAGACGGTTACTACACATGTATCGTAAGTTTCATTTGGGATTTCGGCTAGCAGAGTCGCTCGTAGAGACGTACGCCAAGGGGCTTAAGGTCATAAGCCAGAACCAGTTGTTGCCGCCATCTGGGACTGCAATCGACAGAACAAGCCCGACGCTCCCCAGGCTAATGACGGTGCAGAAGGTCAGCAGTGCTGCCTGAGCGCTGCTTGGTGTCATTGAGCCCTCGAAGCTGTTTGGAAACGAAAAATACGTCAGTTTACATTGCAGTCCGACTTTAACAAAGCATCCATAAGCGTGTGCCAGATTACAGCTTCCACACTGCGTGAACGTCATATACAACCGCTATAAATAACCACTCTTATTGTGCATCAGTTGACCAATAAGGATGAGATATTAGATGACATCTTCTTTCAAGTGAGCTGACGACTGTGCCATACATAACTAGCCCCATCAATGTAAATCTAACGCAAAGCGCCCCAAGTAACAAGTATTATTTTGTATGGTTATTACACAATCAATTTGAGTGTTTTAACTCTGAAACACCAAAATACATGTCTAGTGTCCACGATACTAAAGTGAGTTGGTGCTATTCTGAACAAGTGTGCTTTCAGAACCAGAATAATAACGCAAGTAAAGCAGCGGTCACACAATGCTTGCTGAAGTATAATTCGACGGTTCTGTTTTAGACACTTGCAGAGCAATGGAAGATACTGTCGCGCCAAGGTCGAAATCCAGCGTGCTACTTACGTGATGACTTCGCCGCGGTCGGAGACGGCGAAGCTGTTGCGCGTGAAGAAGGAGAGGATCTCCCCGGCCACCAGGCTCGGCGCTGTCGGCTGGCCTTCCTCCCTGACGAACGTCTTCTGCACAATCTATTCGGAGCAGATGACAACAGGTGTCAGTTACCATCATCATCGTCCATGGATGGAAGCAAGTTTGGGGGAGGAAGGGGAGCAACCTTGGACTTGACGGAGCGCTTGATGAGCGACCAGAGCCCCGGCACGGACAGCACGAAGAGCCCCAGCGAGGTGTAGTAGCTCGCCTGCGAGTACCCCGTCCCAGCCTCAACGGCGGCGGCGGCGTCGAGGAGCACCGCGGCGCGGTCGAGCGACGCGCGGGCCGGGGCCAGCCGGACCGCTCGTCGTCGGCCGGCCCCCGCCCGGCGGCGGCGGGAGCAGGCGGCCGCCGGCCGCGCGGCGCGGAGAGGGAAAGGGAGGAGGACGCGGCTGGTGGAGGCGCAGGCTTCCATTTCGCTGGGCGGATAAGACCGGGGGAACCGGCTCCTCTCCTCTGACGTGCGTCGCGCCCTTTTCTTTTTCCTTTCTTTTCTTTTGATGAGGGGCGAATTAGGGCATGTACAATGGAGGCAGCAGCAAGGTGCTGCCCCCGTACATCCACCTAGGCTTGGAGAGCTAGAGCCATTGCCCATACTGATTACTACTCCCTCCATTCCTAAATATTTGTCTTTCTAAAGATTTCAATAAATGACTACATACGAAGCAAAATGAGTGAATCTACATTCTAAAATATGTCTATATACATCTGTATGTGGTAGTCCATTTGAAATCTTTAAAAAGACAAATATTTAGGAACGAAGGGAGTACTATTCAACTCACATGCTGCCAGACACGCTCTTACTTGCGTCACTCTCTGTTGTTTTCTTCCCAGCCTACCACACCTTTTTCCTCTTTTCCTTCTCTTTCCTTCCTTTTACTATCTTTCTTCGTCGAAGCAGCAGCCTCCTCTGCAAGCTGCACCTGCCACCTTCAGGCTAACGCTTTGTTGCCACCGCGGAGTCCGAACCTAGTTGTCCCAAGGCAACAGGATTGAGGCTACGCGATGCCCATTCCCTTAGGAACTGGTCCTGCTGCTTGGCCAAAACCGCATCTTTGACCTTGATTGGAAATTTTAGTAATTTTTAACTTTTTTCATGACCTAACTATTTTCGGCGTATCATCATTTAAGTTTTACTGGTCTTGACGTCCATCTGCCGGTCAGGGCTGACGTGGCCAAGACGAACGGGCAACGGCAGCGCACCGGCTTACACGAGGAGAAAAGCCGTTTGGATGGTGTCCCTCACGGACATATGTGTCGTTAATGAACCCAACATCACCTGCAGAGTCAGTTGCCGCCGACGCGTGGCACAACTATCTCCCTCTACTGGGAAAGTGCTAGGCAGAGCTACGCGGCGGAGTGTCGCTGCCACCCACACCCTCCCCCCCCCCCGATAGGTGGGAACCCGATGAACGAGTTCACGCCCGAGGATGGCCTGATCTTCACGTCGTAGGATCGAATCGGGAGGGATAACTAGCTGCAAGCAGCCGGAATAACTAGCTTTATACCTGCCAAGGTTGGATGCAACCCGTACGTTGGGGATGGCTGACCGAAGCTACAAGAACTCAAATCTGCTGTCCGAACAATCGCAGAACCACAAACCGGGACTAACCCACACAAAACGGCCTGAACCGTAGAGCACGAATTATGGGGAACCAGAGGCTCCTTCTCGCGAATCCGGATGAATTCACAAGAGCAAAGGTAGCAAGGATCTCTCGGATCTCTCTAGCAGTCTTGCTGCATAAGCTTGTAGCTGAATGGTTTGACAAAAGGTTTCTAAGAGGATGGGGGAGATGGGGTTTTATAGCAGGGAAAACCCCCCTTAGTGATACGTCTCCGTCGTATCTATAATTTTTTATTGTTTCATGCCAATATTCTACAATTTTCATATACTTTTGCCAACTTTTTATATTATTTTTGGGACTAACATATTGATCCAGTGCCCAGTGCCAGTTCCTGTTTGTTGCATGTTTTTTTTCGCAGAATATCCATACCAAACGAAGTCCAAACGCGATAAAAACTTACGGAGATTTTTTTTGGAATATATGTGATTTTTGGGAATTGGAATCAACGCGAGAAGCTGTCCGAGGCGGCGGCAAGGCAGGGGGGCGCGCCCCAGGGGGTTGGGCGCGCCCTGGGCCCTTGTGGCCACCCCGTAAGGCGGTTGGTGCCCTTCTTCGGCCGCAAGAAAGCCAATATCCGGATAAAAATCGTGTTAAAATTTCAGCCCAATCGGAGTTACGGATCTCCGGAATTTAAGAAACGGTGAAAGGCCAGAATCTGAGAGCGCAGAAACAGAAGGAAACAGAGAGAGAGAGATCCAATCTCGGAGGGGCTCCCGCCCTTCCGCCGCCATGGAAGCCAAGGACCAGAGGGGAAACCCTCCTCCCATCTAGGGGGGAGGCCAAGGAATAAGAAGAAGGAGGGGGGCTCTCTCCCCCTCTCTCCTGGTGGCGCCGAAACGCCGCCGGGGCCATCATCCTGACGGCGATCTACATCAACAACTTCGCTGCCGTCATCACCAACTCTCTCCCCCTCTATACAACGGTGTAACATCCCTTCTCCCCGCTGTAATCTCTACTTAAACATGGTGTTCAACGCTATATATTACTAGATGATACCACGTGCGTTGCTGCGGGAATTGCTAACAAACAATTTGATGTTTAGAAACATGAGAATTTCTAAGAAAATTTGTATATGCTGATGACAAAGAATTTTCTTTGGAAAAAATATTGTTTATAGTAACACAACGACGAGCTGAAAAGCTGAAAATGTGTGACTATAGGTATACATTCTTTCTTTTTTTTGAACTAACTATAGTTATGCATCCCATAAAACATAACTTGTTCTGAAGAAAAATCAGTTCACTTACAATCTAATTTTCTATTGAAAAGGGTCGGTTATAAATAACGAGGCTCACTTTTGACTGAATCATGCTTCTCACCAGATCAAACCTATATGTGACATTCCTGAACGAATTTGGGCATAAAGATATTAGAAAATAGATTGTCCTCGTCAATGGAATATACCAAAATTGGTTTTATGAATTTAAAGATACATATAGACTGAGGTATAACAAACCTGAAGGCGAAGAGTTGTTGCTCAGCCATGTACATTCAAAAAAACCCATTTCTTACTTCTTCGATATTTTTCCTCAAGATTTCCAAAAGGATCGAAATGATTACACTATGGATAGAAACAATGTATGAAAGATTTGCTATGGTACAGTTGCAATTAGAAACTGACCGAAGATAACTAATGAGAGTTCTTCTTGATTACAAATGAAGTTGAACGCTCTACTGATAACTAATTCCAAATTTAGGCAGCATGAGGGTGTAGTGTAGCCTGTAAGAAGCTGAATGCATGGTCGACGATGTAGTATATGAGGTTGCATAATTGAGAATTTTTCAAAGAAATAACAGAGGGCACTGCATCTTCCGTATGTGAGCTGCATATGAAACAAAAATAAAATAAGAGAAAGGATTGTGAACAAAAAATATGATTGAGGAATATGAACAAAAAAAAGGAAATTCCTATTTTGCTGCTGTCAATTATCTATTACCCTCCTAATTACTCCCTCTGTTCCTTTATATAAGGTGTATTTGTTTTTTGATAAAATTCCACAATGTAAGATGCATTTCTTATAATTCCTCGTAATTCTGTCGTTAGCCCTTCAAATAAAGGAAAGTATCTCTCCCCTGATTGCATGCTTCTCTTCTTGTAAAGAGAAAGGAAAGTATCTCTCTCCTGATTGCGTGCATCTCTTACTTTACTAGCATAACTGATTTAGTTGCCGCTAATCAATGATTTAGACAAGGTTAATTTCGTCCTAACATGTGTAGAATTATGTGCTTTGGTCACCGTGCTGAAAATAATACACCTTATATAAAGGAATGGAGGGAGTACATATTAAGTTTTAGTATAACTAAATATGTCAGGAAAAATAGATGCGTGAACCAATTCGAATCTAGAACTGGACATTTACCTCCGGCTAAAAGGACCATCTGCAAGCTACTTATAAGTTGGGAAGGCCCAAACGCAGCAAAAATCTCCGGCAACGGTGTATGCATAGACCACGAAATCATGAAGGTTACTCACCTGCAGTGTATAGCCAAGATAAGTTGCAGAGGCTGCGGCCTGTAGCGGACCCGTTCTCCTTCCGATATGATCCTCATCTGCTTGAACATGGATGCCATCATCTGCCGGACGATGTGCTCATGGAGATACTCGTCCGCCTGCGGGCTCGATACATCGTCGGTCGCCGCGCGGTGTGCAGGGCCTGGCGCTCTGCCATACGCCACCAGAACTTCGACCGCGCCCCGGCCTGACACCTGACCACCGTCACCAAGATCGCGGCTCACCACGTGATATACTGCCATGGCGTTGAAGGTGACAGATTTCTCTCAGTGACCAGAGTCATCGTCTTCGACTTCGTCCGCGTCATCCGGCAGAGAACGCCGTTCCCCTGCGCCCTCTGCTTTACATAGGCTTTGTTTTCGATGGTCATAGGCTCCTGGGACGGGATGGTGTTCCTACAGCGTGGCGAATGTTCACCTCATCCTCATGATGGCATCCGCTTCCACGCGATATGTGCTCTGGAAACCCCCTCACCATGGCCTGCGCAACTGTTGGTTCGTCGCTCGTGTCGAATTGCGGGAATCGTGGGAGAGGCAATGCCTTGGTGCGGGAGGAGGCGTTGGAGGGCAGGGAGATCGGGGAAAGCAGACGAGAGGGGAAGGGGAAGAATAAGCGGCGACCGAGGGAAGCGGAGAAGCCAATCAGCTCGTTTGGGCTCCCAAACTGTTGTATTGATTGCGCAGCCCAGGAAGTCGGAAGTACAACATGCATCGAATTGTCCTGGTGAATTGTGTTGAGGTGAACCTAGGAGGTTGCGTTGAATCGGACGGCTACCTATAATGCTTGGCTTGATCGATGGCTAGAACTAATTGGGGTGATGTGGCTTAAGGAGATGCTAGAGAATTCTTTGTAGTGGGGTGCTCCTATTTAGATATAGTAGACTTCCCAATGATGTATGGCTATCCTATGATGTTTGATTAAATCCGTTTTGTCCTATGGGCTGATTGATGATCATGATTGGTTTGAGTTGCATGTTTTATTATTGGTGCTGTCCTATGGTGCTTTCCGTGTAGGGTTTGCAATATGCTCATGATTTGCTTATGGTGGGTGGCGTGAGTGATAGAAACACAGACCCGAGTAAGTAGGTTGTTTGCGTATGGGAGCTGTGACGACCCCGGCTTAATCATGCACTAACCATACACGCAATTGCACACGATCAAGCCTAAGGACTCACTTGAAGATATCACAATACAACTCTAAAACGTAAATAAAGTCATACAAGCTTTATATTACAAGCCAGGGCCTCGAGGGCTCGAATACATAGCTCGATGGCATACAAGCGTCAGCGGAAGCATCAGATATCTGAGTACAGATATATTACAGAATTAGAGATAAGCCCTTAGCAAGGCGGGGCAAAATAAAATACTACGATCGAAAGACGTAGGCCTCCTGCCTAGGACCCTCCGAACCTACTCCTGGTCGTCGGACGGCTCCTCGTAGTAGTACTCGCCGGGAGGGTAGTTGTCGTGGAATTGTCACGGCAGATGCCCTAGCAAAAAGACTTAGGTGTGGAGCCATCGCAACTAGGTTAGCTTGAAGGGGTTAAACGGAACAAAGGACACGGAGAGTTTTTACCCAGGTTCGGCCCCTCTCAACGAGGTAAAGGTCTACTCCTGATTTAAGTTGTATTGCTTGGGTTTCGATTACCAGGGAGCGAATACGCTTGGCCTAGTTTTCGACTTATTGTTTCTTGCCCTAACCTGCCGCCGGGTCACCCCTTTATATACACAGGTTGATGTCCGGCGGCTTACAGAGTCCCGGCCGGCTCATATACAATGTGTCCGGCTCGGTGACCAAATTAAACATTTCCTTAACACACAAGTTAAACATATGGCAGTTTATGCCCGTGGGCCTCAAATCGCCTCCGGGTCTTGGGCCTTCAGTAAGCTTACTTCATGAACCGCCATCTTCGACATCTTCTTGGGCCTTCTCATTATGAACCGCCAGTGGTATGACCCGGCTCCTCCTAGGCGTGTTATACCCAATAGTTATATCCCCAACATTGGGCCCCAGGTTGATGTGAACTTGTTCATATCAATCTTCAATACTTAGAAAAAATCCTTCATCGTCAGTCCTCATGAAATCTTATAACCCGCTATGACGTCAGCTCACAGAATTGTGTTAACCCGCCATGACGTCATCTCGCGTTAATATCGCACGAAGCCCAAATCTCAATATATCTTCACTTTTAATGAACCTCCGAAAATCAAAGCATCTGTGCTGTCACATAATCATTTTTCAGCCTCCTTGATTCCCGCACATGCCATCTATCTTCTGCCTTATAAATAGGGACAGGGGTCCTTCTCATTTTCCCCTTGCCTCCTCATCTTCATCCTCTTCCTCGCAACACCACACGCGCCCGAGCTCCGCCGCCGACCACGCGAACTGCCTCAACTCCGGCCGCTGCATCGACCTGAACGCACCAGAGCACCGCCGCGCGCCTCCGCTGTCTAACAGCCCCGGTAAGTTCTCCTCTTTCCTCACCACAGATCTCCATTAGGGTTTGCTCGAGTTCATCAGAGTTCATCTCTGTTTTTCCCTAGATCATGTAGTTTTTGATCCAAGTGTAGTACCAATCTTGTGTGGTAGCAGTTTGGCACTCGTTTTTAATATCTAAACGCCCCCCTCCATAGGAGATCTCATCTGAGCATGTGAACTGTCCTGCTGCCGCCACTTTAGGTTTAGAATTTTTCTTCATTATCTGAATTGCTGTAGATCCAAAATTATAACATCGATCTGTGAAAACTGTTTGTCCAACACTTAGCAATTCTTCACTCATAGATCTGAAAACTGATAGCTGTGTAGGCGGCTCAACTGATAAACCATTACCCGCCAGGTACCATTAGTCCCCTCTTAAGCCGCCAATAGATTGCCTTGCATCTCAACACTATCCTCCGGCTTAGCACACTGCATGTTTATAGTTTTTACCTTTGAACCAATGACCGGCTTAACAACTTAATCTTGACCGGCAATATTTTCTTTTCAGACCATCATCAACAATGACTAAAACCTTCACTTCATGCAACTGGGTCGCATCCCGGGTTACCGAGGAAGATTTGAACAATTTTGTTCAGACTGGCGTCTTAGCCAAAAAAGATGACATCCACTGGAGGGTCCCAGGCACAGAAAATCCTCCTGAACCCAAAGAAGGCGAAATAATCGTTTTTACTGATCATATGATCCGGGGGTTTACCCCGCCCGGTTCAAAATTCTTTCGAGACATGCTACACTTTTTCCAGCTCCATCCTCAAGATATTGGGCGCAATTCTGTCTCCAACATCTGCAACTTCCAAGTTTTTTGCGAAGCTTATCTTCAACAAGAGCCCACTGTCGAATTGTTCAGGGAAATCTATTACTTGAACCGGCAGACTGAATTCACAGACGGACCCAGCCTGGAGCTAGGTGGAGTTTCAATTCAGAAGAGGAAAGAAGCCACCTTCCCATATGCCAAGCCGCCCAGTCATCCTAAAGATTGGAACCAGACTTGGTTTTATTGCCAAGATACATCTCCAGAGGGTGAAAATCCCCTGCCGAGTTACCGTGAACACCGGCTTAGCAACACACATCCACTCTCAGAACGGATCAGCACAAAGGAACGGGCCAAATTTGCGCCCATTTTTTCAAAGATTAGAGCCTTCATGGCTAACGGCTTAACCGGCATTGACCTCATTTGGTGCTGGGTCGCCTGGAGAATTCTGCCGTTAAGCCACTGCCCCGGCTTAATGTGCGAGTACACCGGCGACTTAAAAGATCCACAACGCCACTGCGAGATCCAATTGTCTGATGAAGAAATCAACGAATCGACCAAGGCTTTATTGAACGAAAGCTTGGCAGCTTGCAGCAAAACCGGGCTTGATCCTTTCTGCACTCTCAACAAGCCGCCAGCTGTAAGTTTTGCACATAATTTTTCAGTTGAATCATGTTTTCATAAAAACTGTCCTCTTATACTCTGACTTCCACAGGCCGATTCTCCTTTCTGGAAGAAAAAGCTGCAGGACAAACCGGCCAAGAAGACCCGGACAAAGACCAAGGCTAACAAGCCTGCCAAGAAGAAGACCAACCCCTCCGAGTAACTTAACTTGGATGACGATGATAATGACGATGAGTCGGAGGTAGAACTTGATTCTCTTGGCTCATTTTTTGAACCTCTTATTGACAACGATTATTATCAGGATGACGCGGAAACCAGCCGTGCGGGTGATGAAGAGGTAATTGTTCTTTCCTCCGACTCAGAACCTCTGCCAGAACAGAAATCTCGACAAGCAAGCCGGAAAGTAAAGTTTTCTCATCCTTTAGCTCATTTGGATCCCAACTTTATTTTGAAGAAGCAGCAACATGAAGCTCGCCGCACAACTCGGAACAGCGGAGGCGGAATCCTTTCTTCCGGCTTACCGAACACACCAGCCCCTCGCAAACGTCGTCCAGAGGTCTCACCAATTTCCGACTTAGCTTATCCCAAGGCTGGTCTTTTTCGACAACCTCTTAATTCTTCCAATTCAAATTATCAGGGATCATCCCATTCTTCCTCTGGCGACTCAACGGGAACTCACGTCCCAGTTTTCAAGACTGTGCCTGGGTAATGTTTAAATCTCTGCTTTCAATTATATACTCAGTTGCTATGTTAACGTCATCTTATATTGCATTTACAGAGCTATGGCAAAACCCAGCAAGAAGTTGAAAGTGAAAAAAACAACCGAAAATCCTTCTGAACCGGAGAAACAGTTAGCAGAAACTTCCTTCCATGCCACTGAGGCCACCGTTGATGAACCGCCTCTGGAAGAACACAACATCACCATAGATCATATGGATGTTGACCCAGCCACCACCAAACCACCAAGTCCCATCAAGCCTACTGAAGAAAAGGCTGATGATGTTATTATTACTGGGCTTGGTTATACAGCGCCAGGCAATCCCACTGTCTTGTCAAAGCACAGTGCCAAGGAAGAAATATCTGTTGCTGACAAAGGAAAGTGGTCAGTAAATTTAGAGAGCTATGCTCACTATAGTGCTCAAGAGATCCACTCTGGGTACTTGAACCGTCTGCACACAAGCCGTGCCTTCGAGGCCGGCTTAGTAAATCTCATGAAGGAACGTTTTGAGGTAAACGCTAGCCTTCTTCATATAAACGTACTTTATCAGCCGCCAAGTTTACTGGACATGATATAATTGAATGTACTGTAGACTTTAGATAGGCTTGTAGATCAAATCAAGTAGCCCCCAAGGGCCGGCTTAAACTTTCAAGATAAACCGGGACTTCAAATAACAATGTTTCAACTTTGCACATATAGCCCCCAAGGGCCGGTTTAAATTGTCAAGATTAGCCGGGTCTCATTACCATAATTGCCAATAAAATCCCAGTATATAGCCCCCATGAATCGGCTATAGCCACAATAGTGTAGCCGAGTCATCATGAAATTGTCTTTAAAAAGAGCAACGTGCATTAGCCCCCAAGTGCCAAGTGAAATACTTGTATTGTGCTTGGGACTTCAAATAAAATGATTGTAATAGCACCTGTCGTTTGCATACTGCAGGCTGAACTCAATGCAAAAGAATCCCAAGTCGCCGACCTTCAAGAAAATATCAAGTCCCAACAATCTGAAACTTCCAAGGCCAAATCAGCACTGACAACCGCCTTAGAAGAAATGGAGAAGTTGAAAAAGGACTTCAAGGCTGACAGGACAAGCTGGGAGTCTGAAAAAGCAGCTCTGTTGAAAAGAGCGGATGAAGCAGAGGCGGCCCTTAAGCCGGTGGCTGAAGAGCTTTCCGGTTTAAAACATCAAATTAACACCATGACCGCCGCTGTCTTCGGTAAGTAACATTATTCAAATCTGTTATCATACATGTAGCTGAATAATCATTCATCCGGCTTATCAATTTGTGTGTTAATGCAGGCTCCAGAACCGCTCGTCTTGGTGCAGACATGCGCATGAAGCTGAAAGCCGCCTATACTCTTATCGAGCAATTGTATACTGGCGCGCAACGAGCTATCTCTGCAGCTTCTCATAAAAAACAACCACTAACTTTTATCAAAGATACGCTGGAAAAACTGTCTATATTGCCCCAAAGAATGGAGGATCTGAAGCTATCAGCTGCTAGAGCCGGTGCCATCACTGCGCTAACCCGGGCCAAAGCGTGGCAAGCAGATCTAGACCCAGAAGACTTGGCCAATGGCTGCCCAAGTGTAAAGGAGGACGGGTCTCCCTTCAGTGCTGAGGACTTTGCAGCGATAGCAAGAGAAATGCGCCCTCTAGCAAGCCAATTGGCTGAAGACACGGACTTATCTCATTACCAGGCGGCTTATAATGCTAATAACAAGAAGATGAAGGCGCCGGTTCACGACTCCCAGGAGCTTATTCCGCCAATCCGTAAGCACACCTTTGCTCCTGATATTGACCCGTCAACACTTATTGATGATGAAGCTATCTTCAAAGCTTTGACTGGGATCAATTGGGCCACCTCTGACTTCCAGCCAACGGGTGACGAAGAAGAAGATGAACCGGTGCAAGATGACCCGGAATCCTCTACTCACCAAGGATTTAAAGGCCGGCTTAATATCTGCCAGTTAGACTGCTTTATGCCTCAAAACACTTACTCTTTTGGGCCGTCCAGTGCCTTGTAATAGGCTAGTTTGAAAACAATGATCTGCCATGCCATCGCGCATGTTGATTTGCTTAACACTTATGAGCCGTTTGATCTTATCTGACGATCCACCGTTTATGCTCATAATCATTGTCATCTTTGCTGATCATGTTGTCTTAAACCCTGCATACAAAGAGAGAACAAGTGCCTTGCCGGTTTACCCCAGGACGGGTCACAATACCCTTTTATAAACAACCACTAATGACTAAATAGTCCATAATCAGGGCCGGTTTATCAACACCTTATATAGTCATAAAATAAACATCATACCTGTGATATTTATGCACATTGCCGGCTTATCAGGTCAGCAAGGGTAACAGCCCAACGACAGAGCACAACACTGTTCAATTTATTCATACTGCCGGCTTATCACGCCATCGCAGCCAGGGTTAACATCCCAAAGCTTAGAGCACAACACTCACGCAGATAATTATTATACACTGGCGACTTAAAGTCCAAAGCCAGGCCGGGTTAATAAACTCCGGATAAGTTCATATATAAACCATAAGGCAACATAGCCCTCATCTTAAGTCATGTATTAACATGTCACAAGAGATGAACTTCAAAAAATGTTCAAATCAAATATAAATCAAAAAACAAGGCTTTCATAGGCCGCCAAGCCTCAAAGTCAAGTGCTGTTCAAGGGCCGCACAGCCGCTGAGTTAAACCTTCATTCAAACCTTGTAAGCCGGGCCTCACATGACCAATCGCCGTTTTAACTTTGACAAGTTCAGGGTCTTTATAAGATTGACTGTCAAGAGTACGGCGAGTCATTCCAGGATTACCTGGGCGGAGTGGCAGACTTACAAAGGCAGGATAACCCGGATTTTTTGGTGAATACACCTAGCGTCCAAGCCTATTACAAGGGTCAACAAAGCTCTGTTCATTAACAAAAAGCCCCCGAGTAATATTTCATCCCAGGCATACAAGCCGGATCAGTAGGGTAGTCATAGCTATGCTCGATGAGCAGGAAGCCCCCAAGTATGTTTTCACCATGGCGTACAAGCCGGATCAAGAGGGTGGTCATAGCTATGCTCAATGAGCAGGAAGCCCCCAAGTGATTATATGAAGTAACAATAAAGACTCATTATTCTCAGAAATGAAACGACAGAGGCCCTGATTGATCAGGGATGCCGGCTTTATTATATTCATCATAATATATACATGGACAAAATATGTACATCACAAGAGCCAGGGGCTTAGGTGTAATAAGGCCGAAGATGAGCAATATTCCATGGCCGGCAGGTCTCTTCCTCCGACGTGCGTGAGTCCTTGTGGTCTCGAACATGGATAAGGTTGTATGACCCGTTGTTCAGATTTTTGCTGCCACAAAGGGTCCTTCCCATGGTGGGGATAGCTTGTGCATGTCAGATTGATCCTGGATGAGCCGGAGCACCAAATCCCCTTCTTTAAAGGTCCTGGTTTTAACCCGGTGGCTGTGATAACGACGCAGATCTTGCTGGTAAATCGCCGAACGAGCCGCCGCAAGGTCACGCTCTTCATCCAACATGTCAAGTGCATCCTGACGTGCTTTTTCATTATCAGCTTCCACATAAGCCGCCACACGGGGCGAGTCGTGACGGATGTCACTAGGGAGAACCGCCTCTGCTCCGTAGACCATGAAGAAAGGCGTGTAACCCGTAGATCTGTTGGGGGTAGTATTGATACTCCAGAGTACTGAGGGCAACTCTTCCACCCAACAACCCGGCGTCCTCTGCAAAGGGACCATAAGCCGGGGTTTGATACCTCTCAAGATTTCTTGATTTGCTCTTTCAGCTTGACCATTAGACTGGGGGTGAGCCAGCGACGACACATCAAGCCGGATATGCTCTTGTTGATAGAATTCTTTCATTGCACCCTTAGACAGATTAGTACCATTATCAGTAATGATACTATGAGGGTATCTAAAACAAAATATCACCTTTTTGATGAATTGAACCGCCGTCGCTGCATCACATTTGCTGACCGGCTCAGCTTCAACCCACTTTGTAAACTTGTCAACAGCTACCAGGAGATGAGTCTTTTTGTCCTTGGACCTTTTAAAAGGCCCAACCATATCCAGCCCCCAGACTGCAAACGGCCAAGTAATTGGAATCATCCTCAACTCTTGAGCTGGCACATGAGCTCGTCTTGAAAATTTCTGACAGCCATCACATTTACTGACCAGATCTTCCGTGTCAGCGTGAGCCATCAGCCAATAAAACCCATGACGATAAGCTTTAGCAACTAGAGATTTAGAGCCGGCATGATGGCCGCAATCTCCTTCATGAATCTCCCTTAAAATTTCACGGCCCTCCTCAGGAGAAACGCATCGTTGAAACACCCCTGTAACACTGCATCTGTGTAACTCACCATTGACAATAGTCATTGACTTAGACCTCCGGGTTATTTGCCTGGCCAAGGTTTCATCCTCGGGTAACTCGCCCCGGGTCATGTAAGCCAAATATGGAACAGTCCAATCAGGAATAACATGGAGAGCTGCCACCAACTGTGCCTCCGGGTCAGGAATTGCAAGATCTTCCTCCGTAGGCAATTTAACTGATGGGTTATGCAAAACATCAAGGAAAACATTAGGGGGTACTGGCTTACGCTGAGACCCCAGCCGGCTTAAAGCATCAGTAGCTTCATTTTTCCTGCGATCAACATGCTCCACCTGATAACCTTTGAAATGACCAGCAATAGTGTCAACCTCTCGGCGATAAGCCGCCATGAGTGGATCCTTTGAATCCCAAGTTTCTGACACCTGCTGAGCCACCAAGTCTGAGTCGCCAAGACACCTCACCCGGCTTAGATTCATCTCTTTTGCCATCCAAAGTCCATGGAGTAAGGCTTCATACTCAGCTGCATTGTTAGTACAAGGGAACATCAATCTTAAAACATAACAAAATTTATCACCTCGCGGGGAAGTCAATATAACTCCAGCCCCGAGCCTTCCAATTGCCTGGATCCATCAAAATGAATAGTCCAATATGTGCTATCCGGCTTATCCTCAGGCATCTGCAATTCCGTCCAGTCATTGATGAAATCCACAAGTGCTTGAGACTTTATAGCCGTCCGAGGCATATACTTCAAGCCATGGGGTCCAAGCTCAATGGCCCACTTAGCTACCCGACCTGTGGCTTCTCTATTTTGAATAATATCCCCCAAAGGAGCAGAACTAACCACAGTGATGGGATGACCGAGGAAATACTGCTTCAACTTGCGGCTAGCCATGAACACGCCGTAAACCAATTTCTGCCAATGTGGGTATCTCTACTTAGATTCAATGAGCACCTCACTGACATAATAAACCGGCCTTTGAACCGGATACTCTTTGCCTGACTCTTTCCTTTCAACCACAATGGCCACACTGACAGCTCTATTGTTTGCATCCACATATAAAAGCAAGGGCTCCTTCTCAATAGGAGCTGCAAGAACCGGCGGTTCAGCCAGTTGTCTCTTAAGCACCTCAAACGCCTCATTGGCAGCATCACTCCAGACAAAGCTATCTGTCTTCTTCATCATTTGATACAAAGGGATAGCCTTCTCTCCCAGGCGGCTTATAAACCGGCTCAAAGCTGCAATACGACCCGCCAACCGCTGGACGTCATTGATACATGCCGGCTTAGCCAAAGAAGTGATAGCCTTGATTTTCTCCGGGTCAGCTTCAATGCCTCTCTCAGAAACTAGGAAACCCAATAGTTTGCCCGCTGGCATGCCGAAGACACACTTGGCCGGGTTAAGCATCATTTTATAGACCCGGAGATTGTCAAAAGGTCTCTTTCAAATCATCTATCAAAGTCTCTTTCTTCCTGGATTTCACAACAATATCATCCACATAGGCGTGAACATTGCCTCCAATCTGGTCGTGGAGGCAATTCTGAACACACCTTGGTAAGTCGCCTGGGCACTCTTGAGCCCAAAGGGCATAGACACATAGCAGAAGGCTCCAAAGGGAGTGATGAAAGCTGTCTTCTCCTGGTCCTTAACTGCCATCTTGATCTGATGATAACCAGAGTAAGCATCTAAAAAACTCAAACGCTCACAACCCGCCGTAGCATCAATAATCTGATCAATACGAGGGAGAGCAAAAGGGTCAGCCGGACAGGCCTTATTAAGGTCTGTATAATCCACACACATACGCCAAGTGCCGTTTTTCTTAAGCACCAGCACCGGGTTAGCTAACCACTCAGGATGAAAAACCTCAATGATGAATCCAGCAGCCAAGAGCCGGGCCACTTCTTCACCAATTGCCTTACGCCTCTCTTCATTAAAGCGACGAAGGAATTGCTTGACCGGTTTAAACTTCGGATCAATATTGAGAGTGTGCTCAGCAAGTTCCCTCGGTACACTTGGCATGTCCGAAGGTTTCCATGCAAAGATGTCCCGGTTCTCATGGATGAACTCGATGAGCACGCTTTCCTATTTCGGATCCAGATTAGCACTGATGTTGAACTGCTTGGATGAATCGCCAGGTACAAAATCAATTAGCTTAGTATCATCAGCCGATTTAAATTTCAATTGAGGGTCATGCTCTGTAGTCGGCTTCTTCAAAGATGTCATATCCGCCGGGTCAACATTATCCTTGTAAAATTTCAACTCTTCTGTTGCACAGACAGACTCAGCATAAGCAGCATCGCCTTCTTCACATTCCAAGGCTATCTTCCGGCTTCCATGCACTGTGATGGTACCCTTGTGACCCGGCATCTTGAGCTGTAAGTAAACATAACAAGGCCTTGCCATGAACTTTGCATAAGCCGGCCGCCCAAACAGAGCATGATAAGGGCTCTTGATTTTAACCATCTCAAAAGTCAACGTCTCAGACCTGGAATCATGATCATCATCAAAAGCCACTTCCAAAGATATTTTGCCCACCGGATACGCCGACTTACCAGGCACCACACCATGAAAAACAGTGTTCGACGGCTTAAGATCCTTGTCAGTCAAGCTCATGCGACGAAAAGTTTCATAGTAAAGAATATTGATGTTGCTGCCCCCATCCATGAGTACCTTAGTAAATCTGTACCCTCCAACCTGAGGCACCACCACCAAAGCCAAATGGCCCGGATTATCAACCCGGGGCGGGTGATCCTCACGGCTCCAGAGAATAGGGTGTTCAGACCACCGCAAGTAACGGGGAATCGCCGGCTCAACCGCGTTCACTGCCCTTTTATGGAGCATCTTATCTCGCTTACATAAATTCGTGGTGAAAACGTGGTACTGTCCACTATTCAACTGCTTCGGGTTACTCTGATAACCAGACTGCTGCTGCTGACTCCCTTGACCAGATTGCTGATTAAAGCCACCTTGATTGCCTTGGCCCTGGAAGCCAGAGTTTGAACCGCCACCACCAAAACCAGGTCCATGAGAGCCGGACCCTGAACCGCCATTCGGGCCATGATTGTCCTGGAAAAAATTGGAATTCCTATATTCCTTCATGATGAAACAATCCTTCCACAGATGAGTGGCCGGCTTCTCGTGCGTACCATGCTTTGGACAAGGCTGATTCATCATAGCCTCAAGGTTAAATTTTGGTCCTCCAAACTGAGGGGGCGGTTTTCCCTTGCGACGCTGATTATTATTTTGCGTATTGGTGTTAGCCAGAAAATCCAAGTTGGCATCAACCTTGCGCTTACCATTGCCACCTTGACCTGCCGGGTTATGCTGCTGCCCTTTCGTATTGCTGCTCTTCTTACCCTTACCCGGCTTCTTATCATCAGACTTGGGGTCCTTGGTACTATCAGAATCGACATATTTGACGAGAGCCGCCATTAGCTCCCCCATGTCATTGCAGTGACGCTTAAGCCGCCCCAGCTTCTGTTTCAAAGGGAGGAAACGGCAGTTTTTCTCCAACATCAGGACTGCTGAACCGGCGTTGATACTGTCCGACAAGTGTATGATAGCTGAGATCCGGCGCACCCAATGGGTTGTTGACTCGCTTTCACCTTGGACACAAGAATCCAAATCCAGGATTGACATAGGCTGCTTGCATGTGTCTTTAAAATTCTGGATAAAACGAGCTTTCAACTCCGCCCATGATCTAATGGAATTAGCGGGGAGCCCTTTCAACCAAGTACGAGCCGGCCCATCCAACATCATGGTGAAATACTTAGCACAAGCAGCATCACTAACATCCAGCATCTCCATGGCCATCTCATAGCTCTCGATCCAAGCCTCAGGGGGCTGATCCGCTGTATAATTAGGCACCTTACGAGGGCCCTTAAAATCCTTAGGCAAACGCTCATTGCGCAGAGCCGGCACTAAACATGGCACGCCCAAAGTTCTAGAAGTCACCCCTATCTCCACAGACGCTGACGGATAAAACGGAGGTTGCTGTTGAGCCGCCAGCTTAGCCTCACGCCGCGCCCTGCCCTGGTCCACTAAAGCCTGATCATCATTACCAGCACGCGGCGGGTCAGGCCTATGAGGCTGACTGCGGTGCCGCTCACTCCTCGATACAGCTGGTTCATCGATGTGTCTGCTATAACTCCGGCTTGGCCGAGGGGTTGAGTGAATCCTTTCGCGACTATACGAATAAGCCGCCTGCTGATCCAACACCGTCTGAAGAAGCTCTCTAGCCCTCCGTGTCTCTATCGCAGCTGGAGACTTGCCTTCAACTGGTAGGGCCGCCAATCGCGTCGCCGCAGCAATCATATTATCCAAAGGGTTAGAATAATGACCCGGAGGTGTCGGAACATGCTGAGGCGGAGTATTATTCAAGCGAGGCGGGTCCATCGCGCGTGGCTGAACTGGCGCTCCGGTCACAGGTGCTTCGACCGCCCGGTTCATCGCCGGCGGGTCACTGGTTCCTGCTCCGGGCGTGTTAAAGAGGTTCCTTGCCTCATAAACCGGGGGTAGACGACTCTGGTGCCTCCTCCTCATGATCTCGTTTAAAGCGTTCTGATCTAGTGTGAGCCGTAAGGAGTCTACCTGAATCCGTTGTGCCTAGGCGTCCAAAGCAGCCCGCTCCGTAGCCATCCTATCGTTCTCAGCTGCCAGTTCCTCCTTGGCTTGAGCGATCTCATCTCGCAACTTCGCCACATCAACCTTATGCTGTTCTTGAGTGTCCGGGGTTATCTCCACCCCCATTAGAGTCGCCAAAGCTTCCAACAATTCTGTGAGAACTTGAGCCGGCGGGCACGCATAACCACTAGCACCAGCCACCGCCGCAGCCGTTGAGCTGGAGGTCATAGCCGCGGCGGTTGTCGAACCAAGAGCCGGCTGTGTACCGGCCATGAAGATTGCGACCCTGTTCGGCGGCTCATAGGAGTCCGGAATACTGTCACCATCGGAACAGCCCCCAAGCCGGCCGTCTTGCAGTTGATACATTGAGTTGGTCTCGCCGGTTGACGACTCACCATCAGAGTAGATGGCCGTGTCACCACCAGACACAGATCCTTCCTCACCTTCCATTCCATGGATGAAACCAACAAAGGCATGCCTTATGGCAGGTTGAACCCGGGCGGGTCGTGCACGCTGAGCCGTCTCGATGATGTCGGTGCAGGTGTCCGGCTCAGGGCCCGGTTCGCCGATCTTGCCGATGAAGACATGGATTCCGCCGAAAGGGACCCGGTACCCGTACTCAATCGAGCCGGCCTCGGGGCCCCAGTTTGCATCGTCGATGTAGAGCTTGCCGCGACGACGCTTGGTCATCTGGCCCACAGCGTATCCCTTAATCCCTTCAAGGCTGCCCTTCAAGAACTCAAAACCACCGTGCGCCAGCCCCACGGTGGGCGCCAACTGTCGTGGAATTGTCACGGCAGATGCCCTAGCAAAAGGACTTAGGTGTGGAGCCATCGCAACTAGGTTAGCTTGAAGGGGTTAAACGGGACAAAGGACACGGAGAGTTTTTACCCAGGTTCGGCCCCTCTCAACGAGGTAAAGGCCTACTCCTGATTTAGGTTGTATTGCTTGGGTTTCGATTACCAGGGAGAGAATACGCTTGGCCTAGTTTTCGACTTATTGTTTCTTGCCCTAACCTGCCGCCGGGTCACCCCTTTATATACACAGGTTGATGCCCAGCGGCTTAGAGAGTCCCGGCCGGCTCATATACAATGTGTCTGGCTCGGTGACCAAATTAAACCTTTCCTTAACACACAAGTTAAACATATGGTGGTTTATGCCCGTGGGCCTCAAATAGCCTTCGGGTCTTGGGCCTTCAATAAGCTTGCTTCATGAACCGCCATCTTCAACATCTTCTTGGGCCTTCTCATTATGAACCGCCAGTGGTATGACCCGGCTCCTCCTAGGCAGGTTATACGCAATAGTTATATCCCCAACAGTAGTAGTAGTAGCCATCGGCGGGGGCATCTAACTTAGGGGCTCCATCGTCTGAAAGCAGCAAATGGATATGGGGGGAAAAGAAAGCAAAGAAAACATGAGTACTCATCCGAAGTACTCAACAAGCAAGGATCTACACTACATATGCAACATTATCAAAGGAAGGCTGTATATATGGACTGGGCTGCAGAAATGCCAGAACAGAGGGGAAAGCCTAGTCCTATCGAAGACTAGCATCTTCAACAGCTTCAGCAGTCTTGCAGCATTAGAAGAGTGCAGATTAGCATAATGTAAAGTAGTAGCGGTGTCATCAACCTCGCCCAGAGATCCTTCCTTGACTCCCTGCGAGAAAGCAATCCCAGAGCCATACTATCCAGTTATCATCTCAAGTAACCAGTTCTAGTTGTACCGATCGGGATACAACTCCGAGTGTCCATTACCGTAGGACAGGCTATCGATAGATTAGTTCTTCCCTGCAGGGGTGCACCAAGTTACCCACCACGCTCGCTTAACTCCGGCCGGACACACTTTACTGGGTCATGCCCGGCCTCGGCCAAATGATACGCCGCAACCTGACCTAGGCTCAAATGAGAGGTCAGCACGCTGGACTAACCTATGCCCCCAGGGGTCTTGGGCCTTCGCCCTGGGAACCCTGCACATTGAGAGGACGCTCTAGAAGTAGACCTAACCCCCTTAATACAAGCGTGGGATTAACCAGTCCAATCCAAAGCGGGCCGCTCTTCGCTGACGTCAATAGAGCTTCGGCTGATGTATACGACGCAGAACGCCCATACTATGCCCACGTGATGGTTAGTGCTATCAGGCCAGAGGCCCCTCGGATCAAATATCCAAACCGTTAGTGGATTAGAAGCGCGCGGTAACGAGCAGAGACTCACGATCGATGTAACCCCGTCGCCCCGTCTCGAGGACTTGCGGCAAGGGCTAAGAATGCCCGGCCACGCCCCGTGTTCATCTCGCGGGCACCCTCCAGGTCAACCCGACTCCACATCATTCGCAATTAAGCTCGCGCGGGTACCCCTCAGGGTCAACCCGTCTTTAGTAACATGGTTTAGTGTAAAGTCCAAGTAACCATATTAACTGTGTGTCTAACACCAAGGGGGAACCCTGAGGAATCACCCTCGATGGAATTCCACCTGATGTTATCGTCAAGCTGAACGAAGGAGGAATCACCCTCGAGGTCCACTCTTGAGAAGTCGCACGACGACGTCGTTATCGGGGGTGGTGTAGGAGGAATCACCCTCGCTGACCACGACCGATTAACTAACCTACAAGGTTAACATCAGAAATGCTGACGAGGTATCACCCTCGGCACTCGATAGTAACCCAGTAGTGTCGAGCAACTAAGAGGGAAGTGATGTGCGGTGCCGGGGCCTGGTCTTCAATCCCGTTGATCGGGTCTTCTGATAATCCAGCGGGGCAGTCGGGATAAAGTGGGGGTCTCTGACGGGTCTTTACCCAGCCTATACTAAGCAGTTTGGGATAAGCAGGAAGGTAACAAAATAGGTTACAATAAACAGGCTATGCAACAGATATAGGATAACCGTATCAGCAGCAACTTCTAATGCAAGCATAAGAAAGAGAAGAATAGGCGATATCGGAATGCTCAAAAAGGGGGGTGCTTGCCTGGTTGCTCTGCGGCAAGGGCAAGGTCGTCAGGGTCGTAGTCGTACTCCGAAGCTGCGTCGGTCTCAGGAGTTACGTCGGGGTCTATCGAGAGAGAGAAGAGAGGGAGGAAACAAATAAATACACGACCAATAATGCAACATGGAGCGTGCTATGCTATGATGCAGTGCAGGGTTGCCTAAAGATATGTCTAACTCATTTTAGTTATTTTAGGATTAAAGTGGGATTTATTAACCGGTGTATATGCACTATTCATCTACTGGAAATGGGCTAAAAGTTATGAGTTCTCCTGCGCAGATGGTTCCGATATGGAAACAGACGACACAATTAGATTCGTCTCGTCGTTCTGAGCAACTTTCATGTATAAAGTTTTTCAATCGGAGCTACGGTTTAAAAGTTATTAATTTTTAAATATTTAAACTATTCCTAGAATTATTTTATTAGCAGAAAAGGATAAATGACATCAGCACGATGCAATGCTGACATCATCAGTCAACTGGTCGGTTGACCAAGGTCAAACCTGACCTGTGGGTCCAGTGGGACCCACATGTCAGCCTTTGTTAGTTTAACAGAGAATTAAACTAACTAACAGGGTTAATTAACTAGGTGGGGCCCTTCTGTCAGTGTCACTAACTATCTAATTAAATTAGGCTTAATTAGCAAAATGATTAATTAGGCGATTAACCGAAGCGGACCCACACGTCAGTGGCACATGTGAACAGTGCCCCGCGTTGACAGCGGTCAACGCGGTCAAACTGCGGCGTGGGGCCCTCTGGCAGTGTCCTGGGGTGGGACCTAGGCCACGCCACGTTGGCGCGGCCGCCGGCGAGGCTCGGGCGAGCTCCCGACGTGACGGCGACCGCCGGAGAGGCTCGGGTTTCCGCTATAGGGGCTCAAATCGAGCGCGGTTTCTTGCTCTCGAACGTGCACATTGAGCCACGTCGATCTGCGCGAACGGTGAGAGCTCCGGTGGTCTGTAACGTCGTCTACGGTGAGCGCGGCGGCGGCTGGAATCTGGACTACGCGGTTCCGACGTTGCGGTGCGTTTGCGCGCGGGCTAAAGTTATGGGGCGCACCAGAAGGCTACCCTGAGCACGCTGGCGTGCTCGTTTGGCCGTGACAGAGCAAATAGCGATGGTGGCGAGCTCTTCAGCGGAGGCCGGAGCACGGGCAACGGCGACAGCTAGCTATGGCTCGTGCTCGCGCAAAATGAAGGGTGAGGCGGATGCAGAGCTCACCGAGGGGACACAAGATGGTCCGGCGAAGGCTTAGGAGCTGCAGTGCAGGAGATCGATGGCGGCGGACGGCGGTGCCCGACGGGGAGGAAGAACTCGATGCGGTGGTTGTGGAGGTGCCTGGCTCGAACGGGAGGCTCCAGCCGTCGTAGTCGAGCGTGGCGGATCCCATGGACACGGAGAGGCGGCGCAGGGTCGTCGGTGGCCGTGCTACCGCGCGGTCATGGCAGCGGCGACGTACTAGAGAGGAAGAGGGGAGGCGAGCGAGGCGATGGGAAAGGGGGAGTGAGAGGGGAGTGAGGCGAGGCGACCAGAGGAGATGGACGGGGCTCGCCCTTATCCTCTCGCCCGGGCAAGGGCGTCGCCGTGTCGGCCGCTCGCCGGTGCGCGCGCGCCCAGCCACGGGGACGTCGACACGGAGGGAGGAGCAGGTGAGGGAGGCCGTTGCTGGGTTGGGCTCGGCCCAGTGCCAGGTAAGTGGCTTTGACCCTATTCTTTACTGTTTTTCTTTTTATTTATTAACAGAGATGGAAATGGATTTAATTAGGCTACCAAATGGTTAAGGAAAAATGTGGGACTAGACCACATAAATCCCTGCCATTTTTAGGCTCTGCCACAGGGCCACAGAAAGAGGTTAGCCAATTTTAGAAATTGGAGGGGCCCAATTAAATGCTGCTGTACCATTCAATAATTTCCAGGGGCAATTTGGGATTCCCAAAAATGTTGGTTTCCATTTTATAATTGCCTTAGGAATATTTACAACATGATGAACTATTTTGTTTGAGTAATTGAAGAAGTAATTATTTGACTTCCATTTGAAATTTGAATTTGAAGTTGAAATATTTTCTAATGCAAATTTTATTAGAATGATCATGGTGACCTGGCTAATTAATTAGCAAAATGGCAGGGTTAAGTTCTGGGGATGTTACAGGAGCAAAGAGGACTTGATACCTTATAATGCTATGGTTGGGTTTTACCTTAATGATCTTTAGTAGTTACGGATGTTTGCTAGAGTTCCAATCATAAGTGCATATGATCCAAGTAGAGAAAGTATGTTAGCTTATGCCTCTCCCTCATATAAAATTGTAATAATGATTACCGGTCTAGTTATCGATTGCCTAGGGACAAATAACTTTCTTGTGACAAAAATCTCTCTAGTAAAACCAACTTAGTTGTCTCTTTATCTAAACATCCCCTAGTTTTTATTTATGTGCTCTTTATTATCTTGCAAACCTATCCTACAACACCTACAAAGTACTTCTAGTTTCATACTTGTTCTAGGTAAAGCGAACGTGAAGTGTGCGCAGAGTTGTATCGGTGGTCGATAGAACTTGAGGGAAAATTTGTTCTACCTTTAGCTCCTCGTTGGGTTCGGCACTCTTATTTATCGAGAATGGCTACAGCTGATCCCCTATACTTGTGGGTTATCAAGACCTTTTTCTGGCGCCGTTGACGGGGAGCAATAGCGTGGGGTGAATATTCTCGTGTGTGCTTGTTTGATTTATCACTAAGTAGTTTTTATTTTGTGCTCTTGTTTTCTATCTTTAGTTATGGGTAGGAAACGTAAAATACCAAAAAAATTAGTTGGACCTACTAAACCAATGGTTGAAGAACCATCCAAAATCTATCATACTCCTGAAGCTTTTTACTTGGATCATCTTCGATCTCTTTGTGCTCGTGCTGAAAACCCAACTAGCTTAGTTGAGGGAAAATCATTAGATGAGCATGCTTATTTTGTGCGACACCGCTTATCTCAAAAAGGGAAACTTTTACTGCATCAAATTAATACTATGCAATGCTATGCTTGGAATTTATGTGAATTATATGATTTTACTTGTTGTTCTGAAGACCCTAAGAAACACCTTCCCTACCAATGTAAGTTTAGTGATAATGGAATCTTATCTTCTTATGCCAAGGGTGTTTATAATTACTATGATGTTGAACAAATTGAAGAATTTGTTGCTTTTAAGGGTGCTTATGAAATTGCTTCTTTGATTGAAAAGTATGATGCTACTCTTTACAAATCTGAAAATTTTGCCATACTTAAATATTGCTATGAAAACTATGCTTCTAATGCTTATATTAAACCGTATATTAAGAAAGTCTACGCTGTCCAAGAAGAGACTAATATTTTGCAGGAATCTATGGAAGAAGAAATTGCTGAAACCGTGAGCTCATTAGATGAAAAAGATGACGAGGAGAGCGAAGAACAAAAGGAGGAAGAGCGGATTAGCTACCCGTGCCCACCTTCCAATGAGAGTAACTCTTCAACTCGTACATTGTTTAATTTCCCTTCATGCTTACCAAAGGATGAATGCTATGATCCCTTGGATTCGTTTGAAATATCCCTTTTTGATGAAATTGATGCTTGCTATGCTTGTGGCCATGATGCCAATATGAATTATGCTTATGGAGATGAACTTGCTATGGTTCCTTATGTTAATAACGAAATTGTTGCTATTGCACCCACGCATGATAGTCCTATTATCTTTTTGAATTCTCCCAACTACACTATATCGGAGAAGTTTGCGCTTATTAAGGATTATATTGATGGGTTGCGTTTTACTATTGCACATGGTGATTTTGATGGATATAATATGCATGTGCTTGCTGCTCCTTCTTGCAATTATTATGAGAGAGGAACTACATCTCCACCTCTTTATGTTTCCAATACAATAAAATTGCAAGAAACTGTTTATACTATGCATTGGCCTTTACTTGATGTGCATGAATTGTTCTTTTATGACATGCCGATGCATAGGAAGAGAGTTAGAATTCGATGTTGCATGATATATATTACTTTGTGCTCACTACTAAATTACAAATCATTGTTAATTAAAATTGGCTTTGATATACCTTGGGATCCGGGTGGATCCATTACTTGAGCACTTTATGCCTAGCTTAATGGCTTTAAAGAAAGCGCTGCCAGGGAGACAACCCGGAAGTTTTAGAGAGTCATTTTATTCTGTTGTGTGCTTTTATATAGTTTAAAAACAAAAAAATAAAGTGGGGAACCTAAAACTTTTCAAAAAGAAAAGTGAAAGTAAGAAGGACGAGCACTATTGAAGTGGGGGAGCTCCTTGAACTTTGTTCATGCCCATGAAAACTTTGCAAATCTTGAATTACAGAAACTTTTCAACAAAAATAATTATCCCCTTTTATAAATCCATTGTATTGTAAAAATAATGTGCCAAGATTTGCCTTTAGGATGATTAGATTGCCTGTTTGGTATGTGCAGTGGAAAAACAGAAACTTTGGCTGTAGCGCATGAATTTACATTTTTTACTGGAATGTCAAAATCTTCTGAAACTTTTTTCACAGTACTGATATACAAATTTTTTATTTTGTCCTAATTCTTCAGAATTTTTAGAGTTACAGAAGTATGGTGAATGTTCAGATTACTACAGACTGTCCTGTTTTTGACAGATTCTGTTTTTGATGCATTGTTTTGCTTGTTTTGATGAAACTATCGATTTTATCGGTGGTCTAAGCCATGGGGAAGTTATAATACAGTAGCTACAATGGAAAAACAAAATATGAATGGGTTTGCAACAGTACTTAAAGTGGTGATTTGTTTTATTATACTAACGGATCTCACGAGGGTTTTGTTAAGTTTTGTGTGATTGAAGTTTTCAAGTTTTGGGTGAGATCATGATGGATGAAGGAATAAGGAGTGGCAAGAGCCTAAGCTTGGGTATGCCCGAGGCACCCCAAGGTAATATTCAAGGACTCCCAAGCAACTAAGCTTGGGGATGCCCCGGAAGGCATCCCCTCTTTTTTCTAACGATCATCGGTAATTTTACTTGGAGCTATATTTTTATTCGTCACATGATATGCGTAAATCTTGGAGCGTCGTGTGCTTTTTATTTTTCTTTTAATAATGCACCATGCTGGTATCAGATAGTCCTTGGTTGATTTATAGAATGCTTCATGCACTTCACTTATATCTTTTGAGTATGGCTTTATAGAATGCTTCATGTGCTTCGCTTATATCATTTGAAGTTTGGATTGCCTGTTTCTCTATGCATAGAAAACCGCCATTTGTAGAATGCTCTTTTGCTTCACTTATATTTGTTAGAGCGTGGGCATATCTTTTGTAGAAAGAATTAAACTCTCATGCTTCACTTATATCTATTTAGAGAGTTAACAGGAATTGGTCATTCACATGGTTAGTCATAAAATCCTACATAAAACTTGTGGATCACTGAATATGATATGTTTGATTCCTTGCAATAGTTTTGCGATATAAAGATGGTGATATTAGAGTCATGCTAGTGAGTAATTGTGGATTGGTAGAAATACTTGTGTTAAAGTTTGTGATTCCCGAAGCATGCACGTATGGTGAACCGTTATGTGATGAAGTCGGAGCATGATTTATTTTTTGATTGTCTTCCTTATGAGTGGCGGTCGGGGACGAGCGATGGTCTTTTCCTACCAATCTATACCCCTAGGGACATGCGTGTAGTACTTTGTTTCGATAGCTAATAAATTTTTGCAATAAGTATGTGAGTTCTTTATGACTAATGTTGAGTCCATGGATTATACGCACTCTCACCCTTCCATCATTGCTAGCCTCTTTGGTACCGTGCATTGCCCTTTCTCACCTCGAGAGTTGGTGAAAACTTCGGCGGTGCATCCAAACCCCGTGATATGATACGCTCTATCACACATAAGCCTCCTTATATCTTCCTCAAAACAGCCACCATACCTACCTATCATGGCATTTCCATAGCCATTCTGAGATATATTGTCATGCAACTTCCATCATCATATTCATGACTTGAGCATTCATTGTCATATTGCTTTGCATGATCGTAAGATAGCTAGCATGATATTTTCATGGCTTGTTCGTTTTTTGATATCTTTGCTACGCTAGATCATTGCATATCCTGGTACACTGCCAGAGGCATTCATATAGCGTCATATTTTGTTCCAGTATCGAGTTGTAATATCGAGTTGTAAGTAAATAAAAGTGTGATGATCATCATTATAAGAGCATTGCCCCAGTGAGGAAAGGATGATGGAGACTATGATTCCCCCACAAGTCGGGATGAGACTCCGGACGAAAAAAAGAGAGCCCAAAAAAAAGAGAGAGAGAGAAAAAAAGAGAAAATAAAAAAATGAGAGAAAAAGAGAGAAGGGGCAATGCTACTATCCTTTTACCACACTTATGCTTCAGAGTAGCATCATGTTCTTCATATAGAGAGTCTCTTGAGTTATCACTTTCATATATGTGATGACCCCGGCTTAATCGTGCACTAATCATACACGCAAATGCGCACGATCAAGCCTAAGGACTCACTTGAAGATATCACAACACAACTCTAAAACATAAAATAAAGTCATACAAGCTTAATATTACAAGCCAGGGCCTCGAGGGCTCGAATACAAGCTCGATGGCATACAAGCGTCAGCGGAAGCATTAGATATCTGAGTACAGATATATTACAGAGAGAGAGATAAGCCTTCACAGAGGCGGGGTAAAAATAAAAAACTACGATCGAAAGGCGTAGGCCTCCTGCCCTGGACCCTCCGATCCTACTCCTGGTCGTCGAACGGCTCTTCGTAGTAGTAGTACTCGCCAGGCGGATAGTAGTACTGGTCGTCGGCTGGGGCTTCTGGCTCAGGGGCTCCGTCGTCTGGTGGCATCAAATGGAAAATGGGGGAAAAAGAAAATAAAGCAAACGTGAGTACTCATCCGAAGTACTCAGCAAGCAAGGATCTACACTACATATGCATCATTGTCAAAGGAATGGCTGTATATGTGGACTGGGCTGCAGAAATGCCAGAGTAGAGGGGGAAAGCCTAGTCCTATCGAAGACTAGCATCTTCAACAATCTTCGACAGTCTTGCAGCATCAGGAGAGAGCAGATGAACATAATGTAAAGTAGTAGTAGTAATATCATCAACCTCGACCTGAGATCCTTTCTCGACTCCCTGCGAGAAAGCAATCCCAGAGCCGTAATATCCAGTTCTCACCACATGTTCTAGTTGTACCGATCGGGATACAACTCCAAGTGTCCGTTACCGTAGGACAGGCTATCGATAGAAGTTTCTTCCCTGCAGGGGTGCACCAACTTACCCACCACGCTCACTTAACTCTGGCCGGACACACTTTTCTGGGTCATGCCCGGCCTCGGCTAAGCAACACGCCGCAACCCGACCTAGGCTTATAAGAGAGGTCAGCACGCCGGACTAAACCTATGCCCCCAGGGGTCTTGGACCATCGCCCCGGGAACTCCTGCACGTTACGGGGCCACCGAGAGCAGACCTAGCAACCCCTTATACAAGCGCGGTTGCGTTACCAGTCCAACTCGGCGTGCGCCGCTCCTTACTGACGTCAAACAAGCTTCGGCTGATGTGTACGACGCAGAACGCCCATACTATGCCCACGTGATGGTTAGTGCTATCGGGCCAGAGGCCCCTCGGATCAAATATCCAAACCGTAGTGGATTAGGAGCGCGCGGAAACGAGCAGAGACTCACGATCGATGTGACCCCGTCGCCCCGTCTCGAGGACTTGCGGCAAGGGCTAAGAATGCCCGGCCACGCCTCGTAGTTCTCTCGCGGGCACCATCCAGGTCAACCCGACTCCACATCACTTCGCGTTAAGCTCGCGCGGGTACCCCTCAGGGCCGACCCGTCTTTAGTATCATAGTTTAGTGCAAGTCATAATATCCAAGGTAACTGTGTGTCTGACACCGAAGGGAACCCTGAGGAATCACCCTCGATGGAATTCCCGCTCGATGTTATCATCAAGGTGAACGAAGGAGGAATCACCCTCGAGGTCCACCTTGAGGAGTTGCGCGACGACGTCGTGATCGGGGGTGGTGTAGAAGGAATCACCCTCGCTTACCACGACCGAGTAACTAACCTACAAGGTTAACATCAGAAGTGCTGACGAGGTATCACCCTCGGCACTCGATGATAACCCAGCAGTGTCGGCAACTAAGGGGAGTGATGTGCGGGGCCATGGTCTAGTCTTCAATCCCGATGATCGGGTCTTCTGATGTCCAGCAGGGCAGTCGGGATCAAGTGGGGGTCTCGGTCGTGTCTCTACCCACCTTATACTAAGCAGTCTAGGATAACCAGTAAGGTAGCAAGGCAGGTTACAATAAACAGGCTATGCAGCAGATATAGGAAAACAGTAGCAGTAGCAGTTCTAATGCAAGCATAAGAGAGAAGAGAGTAGGCGATATAGGCATGCTCAAAATGGGGGTGCTTGCCTGTTTGCTCTGGGGCAAGGGCAAGGTCTTCAGTAGTATCGTCGGGGACGTAGTCGTACTCCTGTGCGGCGTCTGCCTCGGGAGCTACGTCAACGTCGGGGGCTACCGAGAGAGAAGAGGGGGAAGAAACAGGTAAACATAATGCAAACAAATGCAACACGGTGCGTGTGATGCTATGATGCAGTGCAGGGTTGCCTGAATATGCATCTAAGTCATTTTAGTTATTTTTAGAATTATTCTGGGATTTAATATCCGACGTGTGTGCACTATTCATCTGCCGGATTCGGGTCCGGAGTTATGAGTTCTTCTACGTAGGTGGTTCCGATGGAGAAACAGACGGCACGATCAGACTCGGCTCGTCGTTCTGAGCAAGTTTCATGTATAAACTTTTTCGATCTGAGCTACGGTTTAAAAGATATGAATTTTCGAAGTTTATTTGAATTTCTGGATTTCTGGATTTATTTAAATTACAAAAAAGTAATTATTGCGTCAGCAGTGATATCAGCACTGTGTCAGCACAGCTGACCCGCTGACTGGGTCAAACTGACAGGTGGGGCCCACCTGTCAGCCTCATGGGGTTAATCAATCATTTAATTTAGACTAACAGAGGGGTTTAGCTAGTGGGCCCGGGCTGTCAGTGAGTCATTTAACTAACAGGATTAACTAATTATTCATTAGCAGTTAATTAGTCAACCGGGCCCACATGTCAATGGCAGAGGGGAACAGTAAACGCGCGTTGACTTGGTCAACTGGGTCCAGCGGGACCCAGTGTCAGTGACCGAACGGTGGGGCCCACGGTGCCAGATGGCGGCCACGTAGGATGCCGGCCACCGGAGCTCTCCGGCGAGCTCACGCGGCGGCGAGAAACTCCGGCGAGCCCGGATTCGTTCTGTGGTGCTTGGTTTTCGGCGTGCTTTGGCTCGCTGGAACGAGCGGAACGGCGCGCGTCGCGTGGGGTGAGTGGCTGGACACGGATATGACCGGAGCGACGCCGGCGTCGACGATTGGCGGCGGAGCTTTCGGGCTCGATTGGAAAATGCGGCAGCAGCGGGTTTTCGGGCGCGCGTTCGGGCTCAGCCGAACGCGGGTGAAGCGCCGCTTCGATCTAGCCCAAAGGCTCGGCGTGCGATGGACGGAGACGGCGACACCAACGAGCCCGAGCGGCGACAAAACACGGCAAGGCGGCGAGCTAGCTAGGAAGGAAATGCGGTGCCGAGAAGAGGAATGGCGGGAGGGGGAAGCTCACCGGGCGGCTATGTAAAGCCCGTGCGAGCTTAGGAGCAGCAGAGGTCGACGGAGTCGGCGGCGAGCGGCGGCGTCCGAGAAGGAGAGATGAGGTCGATTCGCTCGAGGTGGTGATGCAGGGCTCGGGCGGAGAAGCGTAGCCGACATAGAGGAGGCAGGCGGAGACGATGGACTCGACGGAGAGGCAACCGGAGCCCGGTGGCCGCGGGATCGAGCGACGGCGGCGACAGTGGTTGCGGGCGTCCAACCAGATCAAACCAGAGAGGGGAACGAGGGGAAATGGGGGCTCTCTAGGGTTCGGGGAGAGGCGAGGGAGAGCCGGGGCTGCTTCTTAACCTAGCCGGGGCGCCGCGGATGGCCGACGCGCGGCGGCCGGTCGCCGTGTCGGCGTCAGCGCGCGACAGCGCACGAAGGAGGACGACGGGGAGATGGGCTGGGCCGTTTGGACCTCTAATCGGGGCACTGTGCATTAAGGCCCAGTGCACAGTGTCCCTTTTAATTATTTCTCTGATTCTGTTTTCCTTTTCTTTTATTTCCTTTTCTGTTTCAAAATGTTTAGGGCACTTGTGCACTTTTGAAAAATGTGGGAGTTGACCCTAATATTGCAGTGCAATATTAGCCCCCACCAAAAAGTGGTTTGGACAAATTTGGATTCCATGTGAGTTTGATATTAATTTAATAGATGTAAATAGTCTGTTTTGAGTGCTGTTTCAGGTTGTTTCACTCACTTAGCTAACTCCAAAAATAATGATTATGATTTTTCCATGACCACTGGATTATTTGCTAATTAAATAACATTTCTCCAGCAGAGTTTGATCAACTTCAATTTGCACTTTGGAATTTAATTTGATTTTCAGATTTTGAATTTGAATTGGATTATTGACCCAAATGATTTGGCACTGCAAATGATCATGACTTGGCAGTTTTAACAGAGTGTCATAGAGCTTATTACTAGGGGGTGTTACAAGTTCTCCTCCTCTAAAAGAAATTCTCGTCCCGAGAATTTAGGAGGTAGAAGGAAAGAGTCCGGGATATTCTTCCCGAAGATGATCCTCGCGTTCCCAAGTGGCTTCATCTTCAGTATGATTCGACCATTGCACTTTTAGGAACTTGGTCGTCTTCTGACGAGTACGACGCTCAGCTTCGTCGAGGATGCGGATCGGATGCTCCTTATAGGAAAGATCATCTTGTAGCTCGAGCATCTCATGATCCACTGCACGACGCGGGGATTCCTTGAAGCACTTACGGAGTTGTGACACGTGGAAGACATCATGAATATGGGAGAATTGCGGTGGCAACTCCAATTTATATGCCACCTGTCCCCGTCTAGCCACGATACGGAAAGGACCAATGTAGCGAGGAGCTAGCTTGCCCTTGATTCCGAAACGACGGGTGCCCTTCATTGGAGTGACACGAAGATAGGCTTGATCACCAGGTTGATAGATCACACCCCATCGCTTGCGATCATAATTACTCTTCTGACGGTCTTGAGCTGCTTTGAGATTCTCCCGGACAATTCGGACTTGTTCTTCGGCATGCTGAATGATGTCCGGTCCAACAAGAGGTCGTTCCCCAGTTTCTGACCAATTCAGAGGGGTTCGACATTTACGACCATAAAGAACCTCAAATGGGGCCATTTTTAAGCTGGCTTGATAACTGTTGTTATAAGAGAACTCGGCATACGGGAGAGATTCCTCCCATTTCTTACCGAAGGATATAACACAGGCTCGTAGCATGTCTTCAAGCACTTGATTAACGCGCTCAACTTGGCCTTGAGATTGGGGATGATAAGCTGAACTCCAGGTAATATGAGTTCCCATGGCTTCTTGGAAACTTTCCCAGAACTTGGAAGTGAAAAGAACACCACGGTCTGAACTAATCTCTTTCGGAATACCGTGGAGAGAAACAATTCTGGCAATGTAGAGTTCTGCTAGCTGGCTAGCGGTGATAGTCTCCTTAACAGGTAGGAAATGAGCAACCTTGGAGAGTTGGTCGACGACGACAAGAATGGCATCGTGACCCTTCTGAGACTTGGGAAGACCAGTAATGAGGTCCATTTGCACTTTATCCCACTTCCATAGAGGAATAGGGAGCGGTTGTAGAATTCCAGCAGGTTTCTGATGTTCTGCCTTCACGCGACGACAAACGTCACACTCGGCAACATAACGAGCAATATCCTGCTTCATCCTAGACCACCAGTACCTTTGACGAAGATCTCGATACATTTTGGTACTACCCGGATGGATAGACAGCGGTGTATCATGGGCCTCCTTCATGACTTTGTCAGTCATCAGCTCGAAGCGAGGTACTACGATGCGGTCTCTGAAATATAATGTACCATCTTCAGCAACTGAGAAATCCCGATACTTAGCAAGGTGAAGCTCCTTCTTCATCAAGTCAATTTCAGCATCTTTGGCTTGCGCTTCTTTAACAGCCTTCAGAAGGTCTGGCTGTACCACAAGGTTATTAAGAGAACCCTGGGGAAGAATTCGCAGATTCAGCTGAGTCAGTTCTGCGTGAAGACGAGGTTGAGCTTGCCTAACCATGAGGTTGTTGCAATATGACTTGCGACTCAGGGCATCGGCCATTACATTAGCTTTGCCCGGGGTATAAGAAATACCACAGTCATAATCCGCAATAGCTTCTAACCATCGTTGTTGTCGGAGATTAAGATCCGGTTGAGTGAATAAGTATTTCAGACTTTGGTGATCGGTATAAATTTCACACCGATTACCCAGAAGGTAGGGTCGCCATAACTTCAATGCATACATCACTGCTGCAAGTTCAAGATCATGCACTGGATAATTCTCTTCATGTGGACGCAATTGACGTGAAGCATATGCAATTACTCTCCGCTCTTGCATTAGGACGCAGCCTAATCCCTGACGAGAGGCGTCGCAATATATGACAAAGTCCTTGCGAGAATCAGGAGGAGCAAGCACTGGAGCAGAAGTGAGCTTGTCCTTGAGGGTTTGGAAACTTTCCTGACACTTGTCTGTCCACTCAAACTTAACGCCTTTGTGGAGCAGATTAGTCAGGGGCTTGGCGATCTTGGAGAAGTTCTCGACGAATCGGCGACAATAGCTGGCTAGACCGAGAAAGCTTCGGACCTGCTTGGCATTCTTCGGAGGAGTCCAGTCAAGGATAGCCTGAACACGCTCCGGGTTAACGGCAATACCGTCCTTGGAAATCACATGTCCAAGGTAGGTCACTTCAGGAAGCCAGAATTCGCATTTAGAGAACTTGGCATACAGCTTGTGTTCTCGAAGTCTCTCCAGAACAAGACGAAGATGTTCGGCATGTTCTTCTTTGTTCTTCGAATAAACCAGAATATCATCCAGATATACCACGACGAATTTGTCGAGGTAGTCCATGAATATATAATTCATTAAGCGGGAGAAGGTAGCGGGAGCATTCGTCAGACCAAATGACATGACGGTGTACTCGTATGAGCCATAACGAGTAACGAATGCAGTCTTGGGAATATCCTCTTCGCGAACACGGATCTGGTGATAACCCAACCTCAAGTCGAGTTTAGAAAACACCGAAGATCCAGCGAGTTGGTCATATAAATCATTGATCCGGGGAAGCGGATATTTATTCTGGATGGTTGCCTGGTTGATAGGACGATAATCTTGAACCAGACGGTTAGTTCCATCCTTCTTCTTAACAAAGAGAGAAGGTGCTCCCCAAGCAGAGGAACTAGGGCGGATGAAACCCTTCCTTAAAGATTTATCAATTTCCTCCTTAAGCTCGATGAGGTGGTGCGGAGGCATCTTGTAAGGACGCTTCGCAATAGGAGTGGTGCCAGGCTTCAAGTCGATGACGAACTCGACAGCCCTAGCAGGGGTATTCCTGGAAGTTCTTCTGGAAAAACATCCGGGAAGTCACAGACAACTGGGATAATCTCAATCCCATCAAGCGGAGAAGCATTCAACGCATTCAAGGCATAAATTTGAGCCTCAGCGTTCTGAGTGATATGAGCATGGTAATTCACCATCTCATTCGAGGGGTGCAAGAGGTGAACAACTTTGGTGGCACAATTGATTGAGGCATAGTGGGCCTTCAACCAATCCATTCCCAGAATAAGGTCAATCTTGGACGATTTCAGAATAATGGGAGACGCACTGAACTCCAACTCTTCGATTTCAACGGGAACATTATAGCTAACTGTAAAGGTTCGGCAACCACCCGCGGGGGTGTGTACCAATAAGGGTGTGTTCATGTATTCGCATTTAATGTCATGCATGCGTGCAAAATGTTCTGACATGAAGGAATGCGATGCTCCTGAATCAAATAAAACAGATGCTGGTACTGAATTAACGAGAAGTGTACCCATCACAGTATCTGGTTGATCTGGAGCTTCAGACATGTTGACGTGGTAGTACTGCCCACGACCGTAAGAAGGTCTGGCATTATTGTTGCGCTGCTGAGGAATACCACGGCCCATTCCACGTCCAGCAGAAGGGAGAGTTAGTTGATTCTGATTCTGAGAACAATCTCTAGCACGGTGACCTGGCTTGCCACACTTGAAGCATAGTCCGCTGTCAGGACGAGGTGTTGGAGCTCGAGGTGCTGGAGCTGGCAGGGGCTGTCTCGGTGGTGGAGGTGGCAGACGTGGTGCAGCATAAGAAGGTCTGTTCGTAGGAGCTGCTGAACGGAACATGCCTTTGGGGAACCAGATGCGTCGCTTCTGGGAAGACGAGCCCGAAGAGGAGCCCGACTCACGGGTGCGTCTGGACGCTTCCTTGTGCTTCTTAAGTCCAGTTTCAACCATGATGGCCTTATTCACCAAGGTGGCGAAATCAGGATAATCCTGGACAAGCAGTGCCAACTGTATGTCATGATGCAGTCCTTCACGGAACTTCTCCTGTCTTCGCTCATCAGTAGGAATGTCTTCTTCAGCATAGCGAGATAAGTCAAGAAACTCGCGCTGATATACTTCCACGGTCTTGTTGCCCTGAACAAGGCTACGGAACTCGGCCTTCTTCCGAGCTATGACAGCTTGAGGAATGTAGCGGGCACGGAATGCAATCTTGAATTCTGCCCAAGTGACGACAGTACCAGGCGGCAGAGTCTGTCGGTGAGTGACCCACCATTGGGCTGCGGGACCCTTAAGAAGATATGTCGCAAAAGTGACATAGTTAATTTCGGCGACACTAGCAGACTCCATCTCATGGGAGATGTCACGCAGCCAGTCATCGGCATCCAATGGGTTGACTGTGTTGCGGAAGAAGGATGGGCTGAGCCGCAAAAATTCTGGCAAAGTGATGGAGAAAGGCTGCTGATTAGCATCAGGACAAGGAAACTGCTGCATAATTCCCGTCATAAACTGGCGGTTGATTTCAAACTGTTGCATCATCGCTGCCATATAATCAGGTGGTGGCGGCGGTGGTGGATTGTTGTCAGCCATCCTGCTAATTCAACAGGGGTATTTCAGCAATAGCTTATGCAAGTGTTTAGCAATAAACATGATGTAACTCGACATTTATTGAAGTAGTGCACAGATGCTGAAAGTAGTCATTAAGACATACAGATCCATACATAGTCGGTTACATTCGGGCAGCATAACGGCGCAAATGAAAAGCTAGACATGCTAGGCGGCGCGCAGGCACGCGGTAAGAAAGTACACAACGGGACATAGCAAAGGCTACATCAGCGTCGGAGAAAACCACTGAAACGGGGTAACTGCAAGTGCGGACGATGGACGTTCGTCGCAGAAGGATCCTGCGCTCCATGGGCACTCTGATGCAGAACCCGGTCTCGAGAAGAAAGAAGAGGTCCACGTGCAGGCGTGTGACCTCCCACAGCAGGCCAGACGATCCCTGATGGCATCTCAGTCCTGCTCGGGTAAAGAATGTACTCCGGATGCATCCCTGCACGAACAGCTGGTAGCAACTGGGTCATAGCCTCGTAGTAGCGTGCTCGAGTGGCAAACAACTCAACAGCAAGTGCACGAACAGTGCGATCCAAAGCCTGAGCATAGTGGATCAGAACTCGCTGATCATAGCGACGAGGCTCGTACGGGGCACAGATAGCTGTGTAAAATCCAGTAGCATCTCCAACAGGTGCATACGGAATGTACCGAAACACAGTACCATCCAAGTTAGCACTGTGCTCTCCTCGGAGACGTGCGACAGCAGAGTAGGCGGCATCATGGACTGCCATCTCAATCGTCACGCCGATACCGTGAAAACGGTGAAGCTCAGTGTCAGAGTTATCCTGCTGATCGTAGATGCGAACATCAGCATAGTACTGCTCCT
>CM022299.1:610217462-610244210 GCA_011799875.1 Thinopyrum elongatum | reverse complement strand
TAAGTTCAAAAAAATGAAATCCCTTTGTAACAGATGAGTTTTCATCCGAAACCCTGATACTTCGAAAGAGATTGTCCATTTTGTACACGAAGTGCATCCAGTTTTTGCCGTAACCCTCTCAACTTTTTAGCACATGCTATGTGGGTGAAATGATGATATCATGCCAATTTTCAACCTCTTCAGAGTTCATTAGAAGTGCTTTTCAATTTCAGGGTCATTTAGCTCAAAAAAATGAGTAAATGCATGAAAAATACCAGATGAAGTCAGAAAGGGTTGAAAATTGATGATGTGGCTTTGAATGGTTCATTTTGAGCACACAAAAAGTCTGGAGTTCAAATAAGTTCAAAAAAATGAAATCCCTTTGTAACAGATGAGTTTTCGTTCAAAATCCTGATACTTCGAAAGAGATTATCCATTTTGTACACGAAGTGCATCCAGTTTTTGCCGTAACCCTCTCAACTTTTTAGCACATGCTATGTGGGTGAAATGATGATATGATGCCAATTTTCAACCTCTTCAGAGTTCATTTGAAGTGCTTTTCAATTTCAGGGTCATTTAGCTCAAAAAATCAGTAAATACATGAAAAATAACAGATGAAGTCAGAAAGGGTTGAAAATTGATGATGTGGCTTTGAATGGTTCATTTTGAGCACACAAAAAGTCTGGAGTTCAAATAAGTTCAAAAAATGAAATCCCTTTGTAACAGATGAGTTTATATCCGAAACCCTGATACTTCGAAAGAGATTGTCCATTTTGTACACGAAGTGCATCCAGTTTTTGCCGTAACCCTCTCAACTTTTTAGCACATGCTTCAAGCGACGGCTTATCGCCACTGCAAACGGAGCCTGAAAGAAACAGCATCAGATTCAAGCGAAGCAGGATACGCTCACAACGACAGATGGTACTCAGGTCCTGGACCGCCGAAGAGGGATCACTTCTTTGAGCGTCAAACAAGAGCGATCCTAGTCGCAGGCTACTGCCACAATTTGAATGACGAGGAGGAGCCTTTGATCCCAATCCCATCAAATACCATCACCCGATCCGGCCTACCGACACCACGTGGAAGGACCCAAAACGCCAATGTTATGCTGAACACAGCCCAGCGCCCCCTCGCTGTAGAGGAAAGGAGACATCGGCTCTGGCTAACACGTACGACTATGTCAGGACCTTCCCAATATAGCCGACCCAGACCAGATCAATCTATGGAATCATAGGATGCGCTCCAGCACGAGATATACGGCCACCATGCCTGAACGACAAAACATAACCAAACCCTGGGTCAGCCCTGAACACAGATGTCATCACGAACTCGCCCTCGCGATGTCGCCCGGTATAGAGGTTCTCGCACGCCATGTGCTTTTACCGAGAGAGTTAATGCAGTCACAGTTCCGAAGGGTTTAAACCCCGTAAACATCGACCCATACCGGTGGACGACAGTTCCAGCAATAATGGATTGAAGATTTTGCTGTCCTGGCCACAATTCACATGGATTTCCGCGGAGACGATCTCCCTCCATCAAATACCTCCCTCTAAGCTGAAAAGGACCAGCCGACACTTTAGTTGAACCAGCCGCCCAGGACTCCATTGGAAGCTTAGGAGACTTATAGGAGCTTTCGTGACAAAACTTTTCAGGGCAACTTATGTCCGGCCACCGGATGCTGATGACCTTGAGGGTCATTAATTTCATCAACCCGTGAGTCCGCTTCGGTAAACATTGGATCGTTTCTTACATTAAGAAAGAACCAAATCGGGACTGTCCCAGACGCCGTGCCTTACAGCATTAAGTCACAGCGTCGCGACGAATGGCTCGCCCGAAACCAACCCCTCGTATCATGAAAAGGAGCCGAAGAACCATGGCAGCTCTTAGCACTCATGGCCCGCTTTTGTGCGGGCGAAGATAGCTGGATTTGGTTCGTAGAAACCAGTACCCTCATCGACCCCCGGCACTTCTGGGCCCGGAACGGCAATGAATGTATCACGACCGTCAGCAAACACCAATCGCCCTTAACAACACTCAGAAATAGAGGTACTGCGGTAAACTCCCTGATTTAGTGGCTCTAAACCCGGTCAGCGGAAGAACCATTTCCAGTGTACTAGGGACGTGTCCATCCACTTGGACATAGATCTGGATCGACCCTGCCAGATTCATGGCACCAAACCCTGACAAGCCCTGCCCCACCAACCAACAGAACTGCTTGGTTTTTCAAACAGGCTGGTAAATTAAAACACGAACTAAGGGAATGACCTCCAGTGAGGACAATGTGAGGCCTCGCCAACCGCGCACCGTTGGACATAAACACTTTCCCTTCCCCCCTAGGTAAAAATTTTGACATTTAACTACGTCACCCCGACATCCCCCCAAGTGATCACCCACCCAAAAAACAAATCCCCCGCAAACCGCCGTTAAGGGACGTGCTAATCCGTATATCAGCTCGTCCCAAAATTCCACCCATAGATCGCTTGTCCGATCACCTTGTGATTCCACAGGGCCCAAACCCACACCAGTTACGCGTCACAGAGGTTCGGTCGCCCCTGGTACTTCTCGCTCCTATCATTGCACGGCTACCATCTTACTAGAGTCCCCCTTTTGGAAGGTCGGCAACAGCCAGCCTCAAACTTGATCTACAGAGTACTGTCTGCAAGATGGGCTATCGGACCCGTCAAGACTCAAAACCTATCCAACACTACCTTTAAGGAGTGATACCTGGACGTGGCAAATAGCCACGCTTCAACTAGATACAAAACAGGACGCCAACAACCCACAAAAATAAAAATACAACTAAAAACAAAAAACACGGTAAGTCGTATTCGGCTCTCCAGATAACGTCCGAAGCGAAGACTTGATCTCGACATCGTACTTTTTCGTAGCAGTTATCATTGCACTGCTCGGACGAACAGCCTTCGCCCGCTTTAATGCGTCCCGCACTAATGCTTATCTTAACTCAACATGCCTGGACCTCGTGGCGCCATCACGGTAAATGGGAATATGGAGCGCTCCCCCTCCTACTGAGGAGCATACTGCGCCCTCGCAGCCGAATGTCCAGGCGCCTCATCCAAGCCGGACAACCTATCGGTCCATAAGACCCACGACTTTCTGTTTAAGCGAGTCCGACTCCCCGCAACTACATGCTAATCGCCCTGTGGCTCTGGAGCTAAATAGCATTTTAGTTTAAAGCCTCCGCCGCCCACCCGCCCCTAATGTTGCGTCTCGTACCCGCGCGTACATACACGCACTTAAATACTTGGGCCAGTGCCGGAGTGCATCACTGACGGAAAGGTCCAATACGTGATGGGGAGTGCCCGTTCTCCTATCCCCTTTTTTGTATCTTACGTCTCTCTCTCACTCTCTCTGCTGCGGCCTGCTCTGTGTCTAAATGGCGCTGTCGGATACTTAGACATCCATGATAGTCGCACTTCGCTTTATTCCCTTGCTACGTTCTCGGTTCCCTCTACTCCGCGTTTCTCTCTCCTCCCCAGATACGATCGCACCTTATCTCTGGCCCCAGTTCTTTTTAATCCTAGTCCTTGGCGCCTGTCTTACCCGGCTATTTGACTATTGCATACGAGGGCGTCCGCCTGTTGTTTCGTCCTCGCATCTTCTTCTTCTAGTATTATCGTTAATTCCCTGGCCATGGGCCTGGGAACTCTGGAGATACTTGTCGCGGAACCCACTCTTCTCTCCACTCTTCATTTAGCTCTTTTGGCGCCAGTTACTTCCGTTCGCTATTGTGCCCTCCCATTACTTCTCTTTTTTCCACCTGTACTTGCCGCGTTCTTGCCGTGGGGGGATGGCCCCATTGGGGGGGGGGGTGTTGGGGGTGGACCAACACACTTATCTTGGCCGCCACTACTCCTGCAACTCTCTCTTCCTCATTTCTCCGCTTTCATGCTTTCTCTTCTTCCTGACCTCTTGTCTGCTCTTCTGCTCTTTCCTCTTCGTACGCTCCTTGCTATTTTTTGCCGCCTCCTCCCCTGCGTTTCTGTATCCTTCTGCATCTCTTTGTCCCTTCTTGCTGATTTTCTCTCGCTCTATCTCCGTTCTGTTTCGTATCTCTCACCCCTTGGCTCGCATCACTCCCCCTCGTCTAGAGTCCCTCTCTTTCTGCCCCCGCGCCCCTACCTGCTTTTCTTTCTTTATCTTTCTGCCGGCTTTTTGTCGCTCGCTTTTCTCTATGCTTAGGCGTCTTCGTCAAAAAAAAAAAAAAAAAATTTGCCCCTATTCGTACCTCAACTTTTTTTTTCTCTTTTTTCTTTTCACTATGAGGTCCCTCTTTCCCTACAGACACCATCCCTCTCCTCTTAAAGGATTTCCCACCAAGAGAAAGTGTCAGACGTGCGGCAGGGCACCACTGGGATCTTCAAAACCACTATTTTAAGCCCTGTTTTAAACCTTTTCTTTGAAACTTTTGGCAATGTTAAAATAGTTGACGCCCCCGGCCCGATCGTTCACCTAATCATACACGCAAATGCACACGATCAAGCCTAAGACTCACGGAGATATCACTCACCCCACTCTACGAAACCATAAATAAATCATACAAGCTTTATCATTAAAGCTGGGCCTCGAGCTCGAATACATAACTTGCGAACAAGCTTCACTGAAGATCAGATATCTGTAGTATCGATATATGGAAATGAAACAGAAAGCCTTTAGAACGGCGGGGCAAAATAAAACACCTAACGATTGAAAGTGCGAGCGCCTCCTGCCTGGGACCCTCCGATCCTACTCCTGTCGTCAGTCAACTCGTAGTAGTATCCATCCTCTGGGTAGTATTAGTAACGTATCGTCGGCAGTCTGTCTCAGGGGGCTCGTCCGCTGTCACGGTCAAACTATATATGGGGAGAGAAGATGGAAAACAAAGCAATAACAACCGTAGTACTCAGAAGTACTCTCAGCAGAGCCAAGATCTACATCTACATATGGCCAACTATACAATGGGCGGGGGCTGTATAGTGGCCTGGGCTGCAAAATGCCAGAATAGAGAGAAGGCTAGTCCTTGTCGAAGACTAATCATCTTCAGCGGTCTTGCAGCGAGTAGAGGAGTAGGAACAATCCATTAATGTGAGCAGTACTAATACACAACCCACCCAGAGATCCGTTTCTTTCGACTCCCTGCTAGAAAGCAATCCCAGGGAGCCATACTTCAATCAACCTCGTCCTGAAGATCCCTTCTCACTTCCCTGCTGAAGCATCCCAGATGCCATATATACGTTCTCATCACAGTATCCAGTTCGTAAATTGTATCATCGGATACACTCCGAGTGTCCCTTTACCAGTAGACCGCTTCCGATGAAGTGTATCTTCCCTGTCAGGGTGTTCCCGGACCAACTTACCCAACACTCTCGATTAATTCGGTCCGTGACACCCTTTCACCTGGGTCATCCCCGCCCTCGGCCAAACGACACAGCAATCGCAACCACCCTACCTACAGCTCGCAGAGAGGGTCCCCGTCGGTCTACATCCTAAGCGCTCAGAGGTCGTGGGCCCTATCGCCCATGTGCACTCCGAGTCGTTCGGTGCAGGGGAAGTTCCGGCACCAGGGGCGCCGGTCCGTACCCGGCTCACACCCGGCATGAACTAACATACGTCGACAGCGCTTTCGGCTGTGCCTACGATACGCCCAACTATCCCACGTGATTGTTATGCTATCAGCCAGGGCTGCTCGGATCAAATTCCAAATCGTTAAGGACTAGGGCTTTGCGGCTAAACGACAGATGACTCACCGAAAGATGTGAACCCCCCCGTCGCCCACCGTCTCGAGGACTTGCGGCAAGGTTAAGAATGCCCGGCCGCGCCCCTCGTCTTCCCCTTCGGCACCACACTGCAACACTCCTTCACACCAATCACACAAGGAACGTGGTACCACCTCAGGGTCGACCACGCCTTTCCATTCCATTAATGAAAGTCCAGTATCCGTGTGGTCCATAACATCAGGGATGCCGAGTATCACCCCTCATTAATTCCCACTCATGTTCCGTCATGATGACTAGAGGCAACCCCTCAACTGGGTCCACACCTTGAGGTGTTGTACGACAAGCGTCGTTATCGAAGCGGTGAAGGAGGAATCACCTCGATTACCACGACCGTCATACTACTCTAACAGAGTTACATCAGAAGTGCTAGTACATGAGGTTTCACCCTCGACACTCGATATGTACCGCTGCAGTATCGTTACAACTAAGGGGGGGGGGGGGGTATGTGCGGTGTCGGGGCCTGGTCTTCAAACCCGTTGATCGGGTCTTCTGACGTCCAAACAGCGCGGCAGTCGGATAAGTGGGGTCCTGATGTCCTACACCAGCAAGCCTAAACAAATTTATGATCATGTATAGACTTATCAACCACAGTTAGCAATGAACAGTGGGTTATGCATCAGAATAGTAAGCATTAAGTAGCAGCATTCCTAATGGCAAGCATGTGTAAATTAGAATGGGCGTATCGGGATAGCAAAGTGGGCCTTGCTGGTTGCTCTGACGGCAAGGGCAAGGTCGTCAATGGTGTCTTCGGGCTCCCGGACTGCGGTCGTCTCTCGGGAACGCGTCGGTGGTCTGGGTCTAACGCAGAGAAGAGGGGGGGTTAAACAATATAACATACACAGCAAACCATGAGCAAACGCAAAGTACGGCATGACAATATGCATGCCGGGTGTGTTCTAAACCGTTGTTGCACGTCCCCCCGTGAGGATGAGAGAATCCATCCTGGAATTTGTTCCCGGTTCCGGACATTGTCATACAGATAGACCGGAGAGGAACGGTTTGCTGTTTCTGTATATCTAGGGACGTTGTGACGGAACGAACGACCGGCGTTTCGGATTCGTCCATCTGTCCTGCAGCAACTTTCATGTACAAGTATTTTCAATCATCATCAGATTACAGACTTATTTTAGTATTTGATTTTTACAAGCTTTTAATTTAATTTCTGAATTTATTTAGTTATTTTTAAATTAACATTATCCGTAACGTGTTTTAACTTTTTATTACCAGACTCACTAGCCCCATTCAGAATGACAGTGGGTCCCGTATACTCTGAGTCTCAGTCAACGCTTACTGGTCAGCTGAGTGAGACAGTGTCGGTGGGCCCGGGTTGTCTATGTCACTGTGTATTATCAGTGTTTAATTTAAACACTAACTAAACTATTAGTGTCCTGTGGCCACGCGTACCCTTGGGTTAGTGGGGTCATTCAGTGCTAACTAATGTGCCACTCGGCGCTACGCCGCGCTACCATTCTCTGACCTGCCGGCCTCCGTGTATCGCCGCGAGGCCGACTCTCCGGTCACGAGGACAACGCGGGGTAGGTCCTACGTGTTCAGGGAGTAGGAGGCGCGTCGGATAGTGGGCCTCGGGGTGGCCAGAGATTGCGTGCAACGGGCGGCGACGAGCATAGTGGCAGCGCAAGCACTAGGCTACGCGCGGTCGTGGTGCTGTGGTCCCCCCCTTGCAGTCGCGGAGCGAACTGGGCGGCGAGCTGGCGTCCTTCACACAGCGCTCCGGGGCACGCTCGCCACCCCAAGCAGACGGACTTGATGGCACGGCAACGATGACTCTCCCTGTCGAATTCGGACGCGACGCGGAGCTTGCAGGTCATCGGTAAGGACGTAATGGGGCATAGTGATAGGAGAAGAGGGGAGTTGAGCTCAACGCTCAGCTCGATGCTGCACTCCGGTGGAAGCCGTACGAGGTCGAGGTTGGTGCGGATCGACGGCGGTGATCCGCGTGGCAGAGTCGAGGGAATTGACATGGGAATGGCTTGGGGAGGCCTCTGCCGCGTGCGTTGGCGAGGAGGTCGAGGAGTCGAGGGCGCAGCTTCCTGGGCGCTCGCGGGCTCGGGGAGGGCATGTGGGCGCGTATCGATGGCGGCGCGGCGGCGATCTCGCACGGGCGTAGAGGAACAGAGAGGGGGTAGGTGAGGGGGGTCGGGAGGGGGGTTTGGGCTAGGGTTACGGTGGGGGAGGGGGTTAAGGGGAGGTAGGGGGTGGGCCGGTTGGGGTTGGCCTGGTGGGTGGTGGCTGTGGCCTGTGCCAGTCGGGGGGGGGGGGGAGGGGAGGTTTTCCTTTTTTTTTTTACCTTCTTTTGTTTCTTTTATTTTAGTCCAAAGACTTTTGTAAAATATGAGACTTGCTCCATTATTTACAGTGTATTATTTGTCACTTGCTAGAAAATTGGTTTGGGGTCCATATCTTTTTGTTTGGATTTTATTTAAATTAAAAAGGATTAAACAGTGTTATGTTGCTGTTGTTCCTTGTTGTTCGAGTCTTTTTACAATTCCAACAAATGTTGCAATCATTTATTTTATAATGCCTATGGGATATTTGCAACATGATGCACATTTAGTTTTCAGGTTCGGGCAACTTTTATTTTCCACTTTAGTTTTAAATTTTGAATGTTGAGTTAGAAGTTGAAATGCATTTGGTGCAAATGTGATCATGCCTCTGTTAATCATGCTGACTTGGCAATCAAAAGGGTGGTTACTGTAGTTAACCACTGGGGGTGTTACAAATAGCATCGTATTTTTATGGCATTATCTGTACTCATCAGGGTAAAAGGGAAGCATTTGATCACCACTTTGTGTTTGGCACTCATTTATTTTTTCATCTGTATGCCCTCCTACTTCAACTGCCACACGTGCTTTAGCCCGGCCTTACAACCCAACGGTTCTGATTCGGGTCCTGCCCATTTCAAAGTCCGAACACCTAGTGGTACATTCGGCCGTCCCGGATATTGCAATTATATGCCACACTCCGAATCATGTCTTTGGTCTATAGTTGGGTTGCCCGGCTCCTGTGCTACCACCTTACGTTCCGCTCGTTCGTCTAGGGTGGTAAAGGGATAACTACTGCGATTGTATTTCTGGTTCGTCCGGTCAAGACCTCATAGAGAAAGCCGAAACTGACCGTCATGATAAGCAGAGCGGTCGCGGGCGATTCGGCGACTTAGTATTCTACAAAATCTTAGCGATTCACTCCGTGTTCTACGAGGGGCCTTCGTCCACCGCTGGAAAAGGCAGCGTAGTCTGGATAGCCGCACCAGCACCAGGGCTAGTACTTCGCTCCACAGTCACAACTCCTATGGCTAGTGAAAGTATAAAGCCGCATAGTCTGATTGCCTGATTCCCCACGCAGACACCATCCTCCTTTCCGGACCACGAGTTGGATAAAGTGTGGTCACGCATTACGCCGAATCACCCTAGCATCTACATGGGGGTCAAAGCCGACGACTGGCAACTTCAAAAATAAACAATAAACGGCCGCAGAGGAGGAACAATCGCTTGAAACAAAGGCACTAACATAGTTATATAAACAGCATGGGTTCATCATATTGTTTGTACAACCCGAACCACTCAATCAATATTACGTCCTTAGAGCAGTTGACCCTCTATCACTCGGGCTCCTTCTAGGACGTCATCGAAGTACCTCCCGCTCCGTTGATCTTTGCCTCGGGCGGGCCTGCGGTTGCCACTTCGTGGCCTTCATCTTTGCCCATGCATCTTGACGCGGGCGAAGGCCATCCGGCCCCCTCTGGATGCGGCCAGCGCTTCAATGCATCAATCCGAGCCGGCGTCGACCAGCCGCTTCAAAACAAACCGAAGTAGCTATTAGGGATTGTGCTCTGGCCGGCAGATCTGGACAATCAGGTCCTTCATGGCCAACCCTGCCACCCTATGCAGCTCCGTCGCTGCTTCAGATGGTCGTTCAGAGGCGTTGGGTGTTCCGGCACGAGAAATTGGCGACTAGAACCGCTTTCTCGGTCGAGTTCCCCTCCTGGCTCGGAAGAACTATGGCGGCATCGGCGGCACTCCTCGGAACATCCGCAAAACGCACCTGGAGAACTCCATACTCGGGTGAGCAAACCAACCTCTGCCTCCAAAGATACTCTGCAAAAGAAAGGCCTTACAGCCACTATCTGCCCTCTGCCTGATGGATCTCTTCACGACACTCCGGACCTCGATCCGCGCCTCTTTTGCATCATAAGAGGCCTTGGCGAGCTCGGTCGACTGGTCCGAAGTCTTCTGTGCTCCAAAATTTTGCATTTGCTGATGGCATCATTCAGCTCCTGCTCTACTTCGGCCACCTGAGCTTCGTGTTGGCGGCGGGCATCCTTGCTCGGTTCCTTCAATTCGGCAACCGCCCTATCAGCGGCTGCCTTATTCGCCTCCACCTCTTTTTCTGGCCTGGGCAAGGGCGCCTTTAGGGTCTCGACCTCGGTGGGCCAGCTGTTATTATAATCACGGCGTTCCATGAGTTAATCTCTAAATTACATTCACTTATGATATCAAAATAAACTTTTAACATTATACCGCATACTTGCGTCATCGAACGCTTATTAATGCGATCGATTTCCTCATCGCCACCTGAAGCTTCCGATTGAGTTTGGAACTTCTTCGCGGCCCGGGCGTTTGCCGCCAACACAGATGCCTGTTACAATACAGCACCACAGGTTAACTCTCCGCAATACTATATGGATCCGCTGTCCCGGTTTCTTTTAACCGAACAGACCCTCAGGGCTACTGTCTGTACACAGGTATATTCTTCTATATGAAAGTTTTTTAGAATATTACGTCGCAACCTCAAAGCCTGTCAGTAGGTGGTGTGAAGGCTTCGTTCAGTCCGTCTCTTAGCAGACTGAACCCTCACCACCGACCATCAGGGTGCGGTGCTCCGCAATGATGGAAGCACGTCTGAAGTGCTTCCTCCAGAGCGTTGGGCGCCTCTGGATTAGTGGAGTCGCCGACGATGAGCTGATGCTCCTCCCCCTCTTTCAAAGGGGGCTGCTTTATCCAATCCCGAGCCGTGTTGTCCTCCGGAATGGAGTCCGGCTGGGGCCCGGATTGTTGGGGTCCCCCCATCGGTTGTGCATAGGGGTCGCCTCCCCTAGGTCTTCGGCGCACCGAGATATTAACCGGGCGCTTTCTCCGACGGCATCGTTCGCCCTCCCTCTGCTAGGAGAGGTTCCTTCGGACGACCCCTTGGTGTGGCTCATTGTGATAGGCGAGGGGGCTCGCGGCGGCGTGTCCACTCTCTGCCATTTCGGGTGGCATAGTTCCCCTCCGATAATAGGGTTTGGGGAAGCTCACGGGGAGGGGGCTGAAGCGAATAATAGAAATAACTTATACAACGAAAGCAATTGACCGAAGATAAATGAGTAAGTTTCTGAATACTTACGATTCGCCCGGGGCTCACCCTGGGAAGTCTCTTGGGGACTGTTTCGACTCTGAGTCCGAACGTCCGGGAGGGTCACCTTTCCCTCTCTTGGGCGCCCCGCCCTCCATGTCTTCGGAGGCCGCCCTCTTCTTCTCTTCTTCCCCTTATGAGGGGATTCGCTTTCCACCTCTTCCCCCCCTTCTTCCTTGTCTTCTTCTCGTGGAAGAGAGGGCTTCGGTCTCTCTGGACATGTCTGAGGACTTGTTGTGGCGGGGGCCGCCCTTGGCCCCCTTGCCCTTTTTTCTTATTGGCCTTCTTCTCCGGCGCCTGATAGGGCACCGGGACCAGCATTCTCCGCTAGCTGGGGTGTGGCCGGGTTCTCAGGCAGTTGGTGCCGGACAAATTGGATACCTCCCGACCTTGCCGTCCAGCCCTGTACGGAAGGCAGTGCACGGTATCTACATTTAGCTGAGTATTGACCGATAAGTCTTCGGAACAAGTAATGCAACGTGGAGGGTTCTCGATGTTCGAGTCCGATGTCCTCGGTCTTCTTCGGCCACGTTTCTGGGCCTTGAGAGCTGCTTCCATATGTCTTCGTGCGTGGTGCCGAAGAAGCGCTTTCAGGGTCTGTGTGCAACCCTCGCGATTGAACTCCCACATGGGAAGGCCCAGAGTGGCAGGGAGAGTGCGTGGGCTGGAAGAGCATCACCTAATCACGTTTGGGAGATCGGTGCTTGCCCTAACATGTTGGAGATGCGCTTTTGTAGCATCTACACCTTCGGGTTTTGGACCCCAATAACGTCCTTGGCTGTCCATGAGGTGAGTCCTCGTGGGGGTCCGCGTCTGAAGTCAGCGTGGCCGCCAGTTGGCTCGCGGGGTTCGGTGATGTAGAACCCCCTGTGCCACACCTTCACTACTCACAAATGCCCCTTTGGGCCAGCATTGGGAGCTTGCTTACCATGGCCCGCCACAGTCCGCATGCTTGTCCGGTCAACCACCTTCGGCTTCAGATTGCAAGACCTTGAGCCACAGACCGGGTGTGGGGGGATGCGGAGAAAGAGCCTCACACACGACATGAACGCCAATAGTGTGGAGGAAGGTAATTTGGGGCTAGATCATGGAATCTAACCGTAGTAGAACATGAGGCCTTGAACGAAGGGGTGGAGGGGACCCCAGCCCTCGGAGGAAATGGGGATGAACGACACGTACCCTTCTCACCAATCTCTGGAGTAGGGATAACCTGATCTTTGTCAGGGAGCCTATGCGCGATATCCGCGGACAGATAACCCGCGTTCCGGAGTATCCTGGATGTCCTTTTTGTGTGACGGAGAGGCCTCCATTTGCCTTGGAACCGGACCCGGCCATTGCTGGGGAGGGTGTGCAAACGTGGGAAAAAAATCGAAGTTGTGGGCGCTAGAGCATTGGAGGTTGGAAGACTGGAGCTGAGAAGAAGGTGTGGGGGAAAAAGGAGGATCTTTTATCCTCTATAGACAGGTGAAAATAACCAAACGTCCCCTCTCAAGCCCTAAACCTCGCCTGTTCCTACCGAATCGTGGGATAAGGCGCGGTTGGGTTACCCAACCCATTGATGAGGAATCCCGTTAAATTGGACGGCATGATGTCGTTTCGATGGGATGTGTCGATGAGGGCTAGGCCTTCGAAACGCGAAAACGGGAGGCGTGAAACGGTTCAAAATGTTAAGGTCAAGGTGACACTCGTCCGAAAAACGTTGTCAGTAAAGACATTGTTCCTATTTTTGACCATCTTGCCTTTGTGGCCAGGGTTGTATTAGTTGCAGGATAGTCAGATACGTTCCTCTATGGCAGGAAGTTGACTTAAAGTATTCAGGAGAAAACGGACCCGCCTTGCCAATGCCGAATATAATCCGCTGTGCCGAACAACATCGTCAATCGAACACTGGTTCAGGGGCTACTAAGGGAGTCCTGGATTAGGGGTCCTCGGTGTTCGGTCTCTCGATTATGGGCCCAGGCTGATGAGCCATGAAGATAAAGCAAAGACTATCCCCCATTTCCTGGTGGACTCATGTATGCGTGGACGGCAAGTTTGGCGTCCGGAATGTACTCTTTCCTTCCTTTGTAAAACCGACTCTATACAACCCTAGGCCCCTCCGGTGTTGTATATAAAACCGGGGGGTTTTTAGTCTGTAGAGGCTATCAAAATAATCATAGGCTAGACGCTAGGGTTTAGCCATTATGATCTCGAGGTAATCAAACTCTTGTATCCCATATAGTCATCGAATACCTCAAGCAGGACGTTAGGGTTTTACACTCCATATAGGGCCCGAACCTGGGTAACATCGTGTCCCATCATCCCCTGTTACCATTGATCCTAAGACTCACAGCTTGGGCCCCCCTACCCGAGATCTGCCGGTTTTGACCCCGGCAGGGGGGGAGGGGGGCTGACCGGATGGAGCCACCCAGAGACAACAACATCGACTAGGTAATGTGCATACCTTTCTACTAACCTATGCGATTTGTGCCTCGTCTGCTTCCCCTACGCTCAACACTACCCACCAGTGAACAAACAGGGGGGATGGTGCTTGGGACCTCGAATTCACTTCGAATTCCTTCCTTCTAAGGCAAGCTAGGTGATGGTAGCTATGCGGGACATAGAGAGAGATACAATTTGATAGAGGGAGATTGATTTTGCAGAGATTGATCCACAAGACCTACAGAACATGGAAGAGAGGGCTGAAGAATGTGTGGAAAAAAATTGGGGAGAGCATTTTTTGGGGTCGCAAGCAAGATATAGCTTGTACGGTTTGATAATTAAAAGGAGGTATGTGAGAATTGAGGATGGTGTAAGAGATGGTTGATGAAATCGATCGACACGATGGACTGGACGACCAAACATACTTGTTTCATGCAGAGCTCGTTGATCTGAATCAGATTCTAAGGTTGGTTATGTGCCCTCAAAGTTAGATTCACAAATGGTAAATGATGATTGGGCTTCAGAGAGGCAGATATGCCCATGGTATGGGTGAATTACAGTATACCTGAGGGGGTTGATGCATAAGAGGGCTCTGATGGTGTTGCAAGGTTGTTGTTTTTGTTGATTAGAATTCAGTAGAATCAATGACCCAACTGATTTTGTCATTGCACACCAATGGATGACACTGAGATGGCCAAATTTTTTGGCATTCCAGTAGCTAATGAAGATAAGGAGGAGAAGGATGGTCAAACTAGTAGCCTACTAAACTGATGCTAACAGAGATAGAACTGAAGATGTGATGGACATTGATGTGAAGATGCTGCAGATGATGTAGATGATGCACATGATGATGAGTTGGTAAATGTGTATACAAGGAAAACCCTGTTTATTGCAGTGGGGAAAGTTGTTCCCAACATGGATGAGTTTAGGATCTTTTTTCAAAGCCTTTGCAGTCAAAACACGAGTGTTGATGCCAAGCAGGGCCGGTCCTGAGATTTTTGGGGGCCCGGGGCGAAACCAGAACTCGGGGCCCTTAGTATAAATAGTAATAACAATAAAATGAATATATGTATATATGAAATATTACTAATATCACTTAAATACGTCCAAAACAATATACATATGAAATAATTCTACATGTTTACCTTAAAAAATAAAATTCCTTGATGCAAAGTAAATTAGATGTAGGTCGGGTCATCCCATCCAAATCTTACTCCGATGCATAATGTTGTCAAACCATTTAAAATTTTGAATCTCCTTGATCTCAAATAGTTACCTCGATACTTTTAACTCTGAAACTTATTTTCAAACAACGAGATGCGATAAATACATATCATTCCAGGAGTAATAAATATGAAAAAATATATTAAAGAAAGTATTGATATAATTGGAATGCGAAGCGAATACTAATTTAAACTAAAAAAGATTTATAACCAATAGAGCATTGGGATAAAATTGACTTCCTCCTGGTATACTCGATCACATCACTATAGTAGACATTACAACCATCTAGCAAAGTGGATTTCATAATTTTTAATTATGAAAAATGCACAAACTAGATGTTCAATCAACACTAGCAGATTCTGCATGTGAACCTATTGAAATAACTATACTATCATGACCAACTTACATTTTTCATCACCATATTGATGTCAACATTTCCTCTTGTTCAGATTCAGATTCCTATTCAATTTATTTATTTCCAAAACAACCACCGCCATTTTCATTTTGGTTCAACGAAGTCACCATTATTTCTCTTGATTTCTTTTATCAAGAGAGCCTCTCTGGTTGCATCATCCACACTTTGTATCATTTTTAAACGTGCTGAAAATAAAATAATAACAATGACATAATGGTTGATTGATGAGATCTATGCACCATGTTATGTTAAGGATAAAATACAGTACTAAACATATAGTGAGTAAGTATTAACGGATTATGGAGTCCCTTGGATGATCTGATCAGCTTTTGGTGTAGGGCGTTCAACAATGACGGATGACGCGATGTGGAGTTGTTGACTGGTCTTGCTCCAGGAATTAGGAAAGAATTAGATCGGCGAATCGCAATGAGTGTGTGCATGTCCAGCACCTGAAGGCCAGAGATCAAAGCGGGCGCTGCGTACTGAGTATTCTGATTGGCCTCTCGCGATCCGGGGCCCCGGGAATAGAAATCGGGGAGAAGGCGGACTGGCGACCGGAGGAAGAAGGAGCAGGGCGATGTGTTTGTTATCGTGGAATGGATGGCGTATAATATGGCATGCTGATTTTGTTAGAGCATAATTGCTACGTGATGGAATAGGAAGAATTGCTACGTTGTTTTGGAAAGATGAGAGAGGGATAATCGCTAGTTCTATACGTTTCCTTTTTCTCTGAGACAAGTTTGATATTTTTGCCAGCGTCCACGCACTACCTACCTCGGGCTGCAACTTGTAGGCGTCGTATACATACTGGAGGGGCCCTTGAATTTGGGGGGTCCGGGGCGGCCACCCCCTGCCCCCTCAGGGCGCGGCCTGATGCCAGACTAAAGGTACTGATAGAAAAAAGTTTTATGCAAGATGCAGAGGTTTTGATAGAGTGTCAACCCATGCAGATGGTACATATCTGCTAGACCCAACTGATGAAGTACCAATTAGGGTCAATCAAATCCCACAACAACATACTTGGTATTACAAGTTCACAGAGAGTTATCAACCATGAACATCACAAGCTTTGATTGCAGAAAAGATCACTCCTATTTTAGCCAAGAACCAAACACTACTGCAAAGAAACTTAAAGTAGACTTGGAAAGCAATACCCCATTAAAGGTGAATATAACAGCGGTGTGGAAGGCCAAAACAAAAGGGTAATGAAACAATTTATATGGGAGACCAGGCAAATACTTTTAGGATGCTTATAATTTCAAGGCAGAGGTGAGAAGAGGTCACCACTGTCAGTTGTGTGGAGATGATACTGAGGTAACAGAGGATGGAGGTCATTTTCTCTAAGTTTTTATGGCTTTAAAGCCTTGCATCGTGGCTTCAAGGCAATGTGTCGTCCATATTTGACGCTAGACTCTCATTTTTGACTGGCAAGTGGAATGGTCAATTGGCAGCTTGCAATGCTTGGATAGACACAACTGGATGCTCTGTTGCTATTGGCTTGTTTTCGTAAGATAGAGGCTCTGTGGACATGGTTCATGATGCAGTTGAAAAGATGCATAGGGCCCAGTGTCACCTTTGCCAGTCCACACAGATGCATGCAAGGGCTAGAAACGCAGTCAAGAATGTTTTTCCCCATTGTGAGCAGAGGGGTGCTTCAGCCATATGTATGAATTTGGATCAAAAATTCAGAGGGGAAGAATTTGGGTCACTTGTGGCCAGCAGCAAGATTTGGTAAGATAATGACAGCATGCCCTGAGTTTGGTCCATGGGTGGAACACCTCCATTCTCTATTATGGTATAGGTCAGGATTTAATATTGCCATCAAGTGTGATCATATCAACAACAACTTGGCAGAAGTTTTAAAACAAGGTTAAGCAGTTAAAAATTTTTGCTGTTGCATGACATGGTTGACCAAATTAGGATCATGATCATGCGCTTGTGGGAATTGAGAAGAAGATGGGTGATTGTCTACAAGGGGATAAGCTTCCTGCAGTGGTACACAGGTGGTCATCAGGCAGCGAAATCTTACACATTTACTGTGAAAAATCTTCTGTGTGGGTGCTGAGTTTAGAGAAACCAAAACTGGTAGAAGCCATGTTGTTAACACTGAAATGCATGATTGCACTTGTTTGCAGAGGCAACCACTGGGAAACCATGTGATCATGCCATACTTTTCTTGGCCTCCTGACCGAAGACAAACATGCACCCATATTTGCACCGAATATACTCGTAGCAAGATCAGGCTACATATGCATCTCCAATTTCCAGCATTTACAGATCAGTGTCAGTGGCCTGAAGTGAAATTAAATTTTCCATTTGTCCTCCCCTAACAAAAAGAAGGCTGGCAGGCCTAAGAGAGTAGATTCAAGGCTTGCACTAGTAGAAAACAGGGCTTTGGTCCAGGCCAGCCCAGCCCCATTAGTCCCGGTTCAGTCAGGACCGGGACACATGGGGGCATAGTCCCGGTTCGTGCGCCCAGGGGCCGACCGGGGCTCGTGGGCGTTGGTCCCGGTTTTGTCTGACCCTTTGTTCCCGGTTTCCAGACACGAACCGGGACCAATGGCCTCGCTTCTGGCCCCATCCATTGGTCCCGATTCGTGGCTGGAACCGGTACCAAAGGGTGGCCTTTAGTCCCGGTTCCACCACGAACGGACCAAGTTTGCCTATATATATAACCCTTGCCCGCAGCAGGCGACTCCACTGCTCTGTTTTTGTTCTGGTGCCGGCGAGGGGGGGGTTGGTGGTGTCTCTAGCTCACCTCCTTGCACATGAGGTGTTCGATGAAAGCCCGAGCACACTACTAGCTTTCCTCCTCTCCAACTCGACCTTCAAGCTCCATTTTCCTCAAGATTTGTCTAAGTTTAGCGGTCCCATCACGTCCCTCCCCGTCTTCACAAATCGCGTCGATCGCCCGCGCCCGATCCTCATCGCCGCCGGCATAACCGTGGTGAGCCTCTTGTTCTTATCTTCTTTCTCTAAAAGAAAAAATTCTTCTTGTATGATTTAGGTAGAATACTTGTCTAATTTTCTTACTTTTATTATTGATTGTTATTATATAGTGCGATGGTTTGGTATCCGCCTCGTCTGTCTATGATTCGGATGTGGTATAATATTTATAACTATTTGTGTCATTTATTGTTTATGGACAATTATGCCGACCAACGTGACATAGATTTTTTATCTGGAGGTAGTGAACCGAAATTCCAACTGACCCATTGTCGAGAGGTTAAGTAGTTTTGAAAAGAAAACAATTACTGAAGGAAAAATTGAAAAAAATTGAGGAGGAGAATGAATTGGAGTTGCATGTTGCGAGTGTCGTCAATATCACAAGATCAAGGGATGCAATGCGCTTCAAGATTAGAAAGTTAGAAATATGTCATATACCGAGCTTGGTATCATTATGCCGTTGGATCATTGTTACCTTGGTTGCGATTATGATCGCATTTGGTTGTTGCATTGAAATGTTTTAACTAGTTCAATATGGTTTATTAGATGCTCTGGAGAGCTATATGTTGTTCAATAGAACTATGTTGTACTTTGGTTTATGTATGATGAACTTCTATTAATTTGGTCACTTATCTATTCATGATGTTTTGTAATGTTTTTTTACACACTTAATTATATATAATAGCACGCATATGAAAACCGGCATGGATGTACGGTGACAGCGCACCTCCGAGTACATTAATGGCGTGCATAATTTTCTCGAAGTGCTGAGGCAAAAAGCAGAATGGTTTTATGTGTTGTCCATCCCTATATGTGGGAATACGAAGTCTTACTCTGACGGAAAATCCTTCACACCCACCTCTTGAGAAGGGTTTCATGCCACACTATAATGTTTGGACCCAGGCACGAGAATAGGGGGTTATGATGGAAACAGCGAAGAGAAGAGTACGATGACAACTATGTGCCCCCGAATACATTTATGCTGCAACGGGGGAAGCTGAAGATCAAGAGGAACCAGACGATGTGCCCGATGATGATCTCCCCGGGTCATTGTTGATGCAAGGAGACAGTGCGAAAGTGAAAAGGAGAGCTGAAATTCGATCGAATGTTAGAGGATCCCCAAAAAAGGGTTGTACCCCAATTGCGAAGATGGCAAACAAACTCGGTACCGTACATGGAAATTGCTTGCTGCAGTGGAAGGCAGAGAATGCTGTGGCCTGACAAGGATTTGAGAAGCTACTGAAAATATTGAAGAAGAAGCTTCCAAAGGATAAGGAATTGCCCGACAGTACGTACGCAGCAAAGAAGGCCGTATGCCCTCTAGATGGAGGTGCAAAAGATACATGCATGCCATATGACTGGCATCCTGTACGCGGAATGCGTACGTAGATTTGAACGCATGCCCGGTAGTGCGGTGCATGGCGTGGATAAGATCAGACGAGATGACCCTGGTGATGTGCGGTGAGCCCCCCAGGAAGAGGGTTCCTGCCAAGGTGATGTGGTATGCTCCTATACACCGTTTGAAACGTCTGTCAGAACAAAGAGCATGCCAAGTTGATGTGATGGCACAGAGAGGACCGTAAGAAAGATGGGAAGTTGAGAGCACCCGCTGAGGTCGCAGTGGAGAAAAATCGAGAGAAAAGTACCGGGCTGAGTTTGCAGGTGACCCAAGGAACGTATGGTTTGGTTTAAGCGCGGATGGCATATCCTTTCGGGGAGCAGAGCGGCATCACAGCACCTGGCCCGTGACTCTATGTATCTATAACCTTCCTCCTTGGCTGTGCATGAATCGGAAGTTCATTATGATGCCAGATACTCATCCAAGGCCCTAAGCAACCCTCAACGACTTGATGTGTATTCAAGGCCATTAGTTGAAGAACTTTTACACGCCGTGGAATGAAAACGGTGTACGTGTGTGGGATGAGCACAGACAGGAGGAATTTGACTGCATGCGTTGCTGTTTGTAACCATCAATGATTGGCCTTGCTCTCAGTAACCTTTCAGGACAGACAAACAAGGGATACACACATGCCACGCAACTGTTTAGGCTACACCGAAAGTATATACCTGGACAAATGCAGAGAATGGTGTAACCTGGGGCATCGTCGATTTCTTCCGACCAACCATCAATGTCGAAGAAAAGGCAAGCATTTCAAAGGCGAGGCAGATCACACCGGAAGAAGCCCGCCATGCGTACCGGTGATCACGTACTTGCTATGGTCTGATTTACACGTAATCTTTGGAAAGGGTCCCGGCGGATACTGTTCCGAATGACGCTGAGGGACGCGCTCCCCATGTGGAAGAAGAAATCTATATTTTGGGACCTACCCTACTGGAGAGACCTAGAGGTCCGCTCTTCAATCGACGTGAGCACGTGACAAGAACCTTTGCGTGAACCTGCTAGGCCTTCTGGGCTGTATGGAAAACAAAGATAACCGGAGGCACGGGAGGACCGTGCAACGTTGGCACGAACAAAGGACGGCATGCCTCCAAAGCAGTATGAAGGTCCTGCCAGCACGCTCTACCAAAGAAGAGAAGGAAATCTTCTTTGAATGCCTGCTCAGTATGAAGGTCCCGTCTGGCTTCTCGTCGAATATAAAGGGAATAATAAATATGGCAGAGAAAAAGTTCCAGAACCTAAAGTCCATGATGCCACTGATTATGAAGCAAGCTGCTTTCCCTTTGACATTGAGGGGGCTTCTACCGGAAAATCTGTTCGATTAGCCATTGTTAAGCTATGTGCATTCCTCAATGCAATCTCTCAGAGGGTGATCGGATCCAAAATCATACCAAGGCAAGAGTGATGTGCGCAATGTCTGTCAGTTTCGAGCTGGTGTTCCCACCATCCTTCTTGCATATCATGACCAACGTCCTAGTTCATCTAGTCGACGGATTGTCGTTCTGTCCCGTATTTCTTTTACCACAATATTTCCCCTTTGAAGGTTCATGGTAGTCCCTAAGAATATGTCCGTACCGCGCTACGGCCAGAAGGGAACATCTCCATTGCGGTCCATCAAAACAAGGATGTCATTGGGTTTTGTGTGACTTCATTCCTGACCTTAAGAAGATTGGTCTCCCTAAATCGCGGTATGGGGATACTTCTGGAAAAGGCCCGCTATGCAGGCGACTCAATAATAATGAGCAGGGACGGAATTCTTCGCGGTCCAGCACACTACACAGTTCTACAGAACTCTACCTTGGTGACCCCGTATTCATGAACCAAGAACATTCTGCGCTCCAACAAACACCCGGAGCAGTGTGACTATGGATTAACATTGTGAACAATCAGGACTTTCGGCATTGGTTGAAAGCGTCTCAGAGGTGCAACACTGTTTTGATGATGTGACCATGTCCAGGGGACCATCTTCGATTGTATTGACTTACAAGGAGATACGAATAACTGGGAATACATTTTACACGATCGCCCAAGATCAAAAGAGCACCAACCAAAATAGCGGTGTTGCGCTTTGATGCAGCAAACCAGAGGGGAAAGGACGTTATTATGAGTGTTACATAGTGACTATGGGAACTTGACTACGGGCATGATTTTAAAGGCCTTTGTTTAAGGCAAATTGGTCCAATCTGTCATGGATGTCGGGGTACAGGTAGAGCCACATTACGGAATGACAACAGTCGATCTGACAACTCTTCTTGGGTACCACAGAAGACCATTCGTCCTAGCCAATGATGTGGGCACGGTTTTCTATGTGAAGGACATGTCTACCAACGAGAAAAAGAACATATAAAAAGCGAATACACATATTACGATGAGCCAAACGCCACATATTCTTTCAGGAAAAGATGGACATCGTGGAGTGGAGGGTAAGACAAGACATGTCTCAAGATTATGAAACGTTTCATGAAATTCCTCCTTCAAAGTAAGCTGACCCAGCACCGTGTTAAGCCTCTGAAGAATACCATGGTTACGGCGCAATAAGCAAGACACAAGCGAAGAAAAAGTGAAGACAGATGAAGTAGAAAGGGTTGAAAATTGATGATTTGGCTTTGAATGGTTCATTTTGAGACACACAAAATCTCAGAGTTCAAATAAGTTCAAAAATGAAATCCCTTTGTAACAGATCAGTTTTCGTCCGAAACCCTGATACTTCGAAAGAGATTGTCATTTTGTACACGAAGTGCATCCAGTTTTTGCCGTAAACCCTCTCAACTTTTTAGCACATGCTTATGTGGGTGAAATGATGATATCATGCCAATTTTCAACCTCTTCAGAGTTCATTTGAAGTGCTTTTCAATTTCATGGGTCTTTACTCTCAAAAAAATAGTAAAGCAGGAAATAACAGATGAGTCAGAAGTTTTGAAAATTGATGATGTGGCTTTGAATGGTTCATTTTGAGCACACAAAAGTCTGGAGTTCAAATAAGTTCAAAAAATGAAATCCCTTTGTAACAGATGAATTTTCGTCGAAACCCTGATACTTACGAAAGAGTTGTCCATTTTGTACACGAAGTGCTCCAGTTTTGCCGTAACCCTCTCAACTTTTTAGACACCATGCTATGTGGGTGAAATGATGATATCATCCAATTTTACAACTCTTCAAGGGTTCATTTGAAGTGCTTTCAATTTCAGGGTCTTTAGCTCAAAAAAATCAGTAAATGCATGAAAAATAACAGATGAAGTCAGAAAGTTGAAAATTGATATGTGGCTTTGAATGGTTCATTTTGAGACCCACAAAAAGTCAGGAGTTCAAATAAGTTAAAAAAATGAAATCCCTTTGTAACTAGATATTTTCGTCCAAAACCCAAACCTGATACTGAAAGAGATTGTCCTTTTGTACACGAAGTGCATCCAGTTTTTGCCGTAAACCTCTCAACTTTTTAGCACAGCTATGTGTGTGTGAAATGATGATATCATGCCAATTTTCAACCTCTTCAGAGTTCATTTGAAGTGCTTTTCAATTTCATGTCATTAGCTCAAAAAATCAGTAAATGCAAGAAAAATAACAGATGAAGTCAGAAAGGTTGAAATTGATGATGCTTTGAATGGTTCATTTTGAGCACACAAAAGTTGGAGTTCAAATAAGTTCAAAAAATGAAATCCCTTTGTAACAATGAGTTTTTCGTCCGAAAACCCTGATACTTCGAAAGAGATTGTCCATTTTGTACACAAGTGCATCCAGATTGTGCCATAACCCTCTCAACTTTTTAAGCACATCTATGTGGGTGAAATGATGATATCATGCCAATTTTCAACCTCTTCAGAGTTCATTTGAATGCTTTTCAATTTCAGGGTCACTTTACTCAAAAAATAAGTGTAAAATGCATGAAAAATAACAGATGAAGTCAGAAAGGGTTGAAAATTGATGATTGGCTTTGAATGGTTCATTTTGAGCACACAAAAGTCTGGATTTCAAATAAGTTCAAAAAATGAATCCCTTTGTAAATATGAGTTTTCGTCCGAACCTGAATACTTCGAAAGAGATTGTCCATTTTGACACGAAGTGATCCAGTTTTTGCCGTAACCCTCTCAACTTTTTTAGCACATGCTATGTGGGTGAAATGATGAATGATCCATGCCAATTTTCAACCTCTTCAGAGTTCATTTGAAGTGCTTTTCAATTTCAGGGTCATTTAGCTCAACAAAAAATCAATAATGCATGAAAAATAACAGTGAGTCAGAAAGGGTTGAAAATTGATGATGTGGCTTTGAATGGTTCATTTTGAGCACACAAAAAGTCTGGAGTTCAATAAGTTCAAAAAATGAAAATCCTTTGTAAAGATGAGTTTTCTCCGAAACCCTGATACTCGAAAGAGTTGTCCATTTTGACACAAGTGCATCCAGTTTTTTGCTGTAACCCCTCAACTTTTAGCACTGCTATGTGGGTGAAATGATGATATCATGCCAATTTTCAACCATCTTCAGAGTCATTAAGTGCTTTTCAATTTCAGGGTCATTTACTCAAAAAAATCGAGTAAATGCATGAAAAATACAGATGAAGTCAGAAAGGGTTGAAAATTGATGATGTGGCTTTGAATGGTTCATTTTGAGCACACAAAAAGTCTGGAGTTCAAATAAGTTCAAAAAAATGAAAATCCCTTTGTAAACAGATGAGTTTTCGTTCAAAATCCTGATACTCTTCGAAAGAGTATCCTTTGTACACGAAGTGCATCCAGTTTTTGCCGTAACCCTCTCAACTTTTAGCACATTGCTATGTGGGTGAAATGATGATATGATGCCAATTTTCAACCTCTCAGAGTTCATTTGAAGTGCTTTTCATTTCAGGGTCATTTAGCTCAAAAAATCAGTAAATACATGAAAAATCCAGATAGTCAGAAAGGGTTGAAAATTGATGATGTGGCTTGAATGGTTCATTTTGAGCACACAAAAAGTCTGGAGTTCAAATAAGTTCAAAAAATGAAATCCCTTTGTAACAGATGAGTTTATATCCGAAACCCTGATACTTGTCGAAAGAGATTGTCCATTTTGTACACGAAGTGATCCAGTTTTTGCCGTAACCCTCTCAAACTTTTTAGCACATGCTATGTGGGTGAAATGATGATTCATGATGCCAATTTTCACAACTCTTCAGAGTTCATTTGAAGTGCTTTTCAATTCAGGGTCATTTAACTCAAAAAATCAGTAAATGCATAAAAATAAAAATGAAGTCAGAAAGGGTTGAAAATTGATGATGTGGCTTTGAATGGTTCATTTTGAGCACACAAAAGTCTGGAGTTCAAATAAGTTCAAAAAATGAAATCCCTTTGTACAGATGAGTTTTCTCGTTCAAAACCTGATACTTCGAAAGAGATTTCCATTTTGTACACGAAGTGCATCCAGTTTTTTCCGTAACCCTCTCAACTTTTTAGCACATGCTATGTGGGTGAAATGATGATATGTGCCAATTTTCACCTCTTCAGAGTTCATTGAAGTGCTTTTCATTTCAAGGTCATTTAGCTCAAAAAATGCAGTAAATCATGAAAATAACAGATGAAGTCAGAAAGGGTTTAAAATTGATGATGTCTTTGAATGGTTCATTTTGAGCACACACAAAAGTCTGGAGTCAAATAAGTTCAAAAAATGAAATCCCTTTGTAACAGATGAGTTTATAAATCCGAACCCTGTACTTCGAAAGAGATTTGTCCATTTGTACACGAAGTGAATCCAGTTTTTGCCGTAACCCTCTCAACTTTTTAGCACATGCTAGTGGGTGAAATGATGTATCATGCCAATTTTCAACCCTCTTCAGAGTTCATTTGAAGTGCTTTCAATTTCAGGGTCATTTAGCTCAAAAAATCAGTAAATGCATGAAAAATACAGATGAAGTCAGAAAGGGTTGAAAATGATGATGTGTGTTGAATGGTTCATTTGAGCACACAAAAGTCTGGAGTTCAATTAAGTTCAAAAAATGAAACCCCTTTGTAACGATGAGTTTTCATCCGAAACCCTGATACTTCGAAAGAGATTGTCCATTTTGTACACGAGTGCATCGTTTTTGCCGTAACCCTCTCAACTTTTTAGCACATGCTATGTGGGTGAAATGATATATCATGCCAATTTTCAACCTCTCAGAGTTCATTGAAGTGCTTTTCAATTTCAGGGTCATTTGCTCAAAAAAATGAGTAAATGCATGAAAAATACCAGATGAAGTCAGAAAGGGTTGAAAATTGATGATGTGGCTTTGAATGGTTCATTTTGACACACAAAAAGTCTGGAGTTCAATAAGTTCAAAAAATGAAAATCCCTTTGTAACAGATGAGTTTTCGTTTCAAAATCCTGATATTCGAAAGAGATTATCCATTTTGTACACGAAGTGCATCCAGTTTTTTTGCCGTAACCCTCTCACTTTTAGCAACATGCTATGTGGGTGAAATGAATGAATATGATGCCAATTTTCAACCTCTTCAGAGTTCATTTGAAGTGCTTTTCAATTTCAGGGTCATTTAGCTCAAAAATCAGTAATACAATGAAAAAATAACAGATGAAGTCAGAAAGGGTTGAAAGATGATGTGGCTTTGAATGGTTCTTTTTGAGCACACAAAAGTCTGAGTTCAAATAAGTTCAAAAAATGAAATCCCTTGTCACGATGAGTTTATATCCGAAACCCTGATACTTCGAAAGAGATTGTCCATTTTGTAACACGAAAGTGATATCCAGTTTGTTGCCGTAACCCTCTCAACTTTTTAGCACATGCTATGTGGGTGAAATGATGATATCATGCCAATTTTCAACCTCTTCAGAGGTTCATTTGAAGTGTTTTCAATTTCAGGGTACATTTAGCTCAAAAAAACTCAGTTAAATGCATGAAAAATAACAATGAAGTCAGACAAGGGTTGAAAATTGATGATGTGGCTTTGAATGGTTCAATTTGAGCAACACAAAAAGTCTGGAGTTTCATAAGTTCAAAAAAATGAAATCCCTTGTAAACGATGAGTTTTTCGAAACCTGATACTTCGAAAAGATTGATCCATTTTGTACACGAAGTGCATCCAGTTTTGCTGTAACCCTCTCAACTTTTTAGCACATGCTGATTGGGTGAGAATTGATGATATCATGCCAATTTCAACCTCTTCAGAGTCAATTGAATGCTTTTCAATTTCAGGTCATTTAGCTCAAAAATCA
>CM022299.1:610198401-610217237 GCA_011799875.1 Thinopyrum elongatum | reverse complement strand
TTTGCCGTAACCCTCTCAACTTTTTAGCACATGCTATGTGGGTGAAATGATGATATCATGCCAATTTTCAACCTCTTCAGAGTTCATTTGAAGTGCTTTTCAATTTCAGGGTCATTTAGCTCAAAAAAATCAGTAAATGCATGAAAAATACCAGATGAAGTCAGAAAGGGTTGAAAATTGATGATGTGGCTTTGAATGGTTCAATTTGAGCACACAAAAAGTCTGGAGTTCAATTAAGTTCATTCTTTTATTTTAGTCCAAAGACTTTTGTAAAATATGAGACTTGCTCCATTATTTACAGTGTATTATTTGTCACTTGCTAGAAAATTGGTTTGGGGTCCATATCTTTTTGTTTGGATTTTATTTAAATTGAAAAAGGATTAAACAGTGTTATGTTGCTGTTGTTCCTTGTTGTTCGAGTCTTTTTACAATTCCAACAAATGTTGCAATCATTTTATAAATGCTCATGGGATATTTGCAACATGATGCACATTTAGTTTTCAGGTTCGGGCAACTTTTATTTTCCACTTTAGTTTTAATGATTTTTGAGGTTAGAAGTTGAAATGCATTATGGTGCAAATGATGATCATGCACTGTTAATCATGCTGACTTGGCTAATCAAATGGGTGGTTACTGTAGTTAACCACTGGGGGTGTTACAAATAGCATCGATATTTATGGCATTATCTGTACTCATCAGGGTAAAAGGAAGCATTTGATCACCACTTTTGTGTTTGGCACTCATTTATTTTTTCATCTGTATGCCCTCCCTACTTCAGACTGCCAACGTGCTTTAGCCCGGCCTTAACACCAGCGGTGTATTCGGTCCTGCACATTTCAAAGTCCGAACACCTATAGGGTACTATTCGGCGTCCCGGATATTGCAATTATATGCATCAGCATCCGAATCATGTCTTTGGTCTATAGTTGGTTGCCCGGCTCCTGTGCTTACCACCTTACGTTCCGCTCGTTCGCTAGGGTGGTAAAGGGAGAACTACTGCGATTGTATTTCTGGTTCGTCCGGTCAAGACCTCAGTAGAGAAAGCCGAAACTGACCGTCATGATAAGCGAGAGCTGGTCGGGCGATTCGGCGACTTAGTATTATACTAAAAATCATTAGCGATTCCTCCGTGTTCTACGAGGGGCCTTCGTCCAGCCGCATGGAAAAGGCAGCGTAGTCTGGATAGCCGCACACGCACCAGGGCTAGTACTTAGCCTCCACAGTCAAACTCCTATGGCTAGTGAAAGTAATAAGCCGCATAGTCTGATTGCCTGATTCACCACGCAGACCACCTCCTTTACGGACCAAACGTTGGATAAAGTGTGGTCACGCATTACGCCGAATCACCCTAGCATCTACATGGGGGTCAAAGCCGACGACTGGCAACTTTCAAAAATAAAACAATAAACGGCCGCAGAGGAGGAACAATCGCTTGAAACAAAGGCACTAACATAGTTATATAAACAGCATGGGTTCATCATATTGTTTGTACAACCCGAACCACTCAATCAAATATTACGTCCTAGAGCATGTTGACCCTCTATCACTCGGGCTCCTTCTAGGACGTCATCGAAGTACTCTCCGGCTCGTTGATCTTTGCCTTCGGGCGGGCCTGCGGTTGCCACTTCGTGGCCTTCATCTTTGCCCATTGATCTTGACGCGGGCGAAGGCCATCCGGCACCCCTATGCAGCGAGCGCTTCAATGCATCAATCCGAGCCGGCGTCGACCAGCCGCTTCACCAAACCGAAGTAGCTATTAGGGATTTGCTTGGCCGGCAGAGCTTGGACAATCAGGTCCTTCATGGCAACAACCTGCCACCCTATGCAGCTCCGTCAGCTGCTTCAGATGGTCGTTCAGAGGCGTTGGGTGTTCCGGCACGAGAAATTGCGGACTAGAACCGCTTCTCGGTCGAGTTCCCCTCCTGGGGCGGAAGAACTAGGCGGCATCGGCGGCACTCCTCGAACATCCGCAAACGCACCTGGAGAACTCCATACTCGGGTGAGCAAAGCAACCTCTGCCTCCAAGATACTCTGCAAAAGAAAGGCCTTACACAGCCACTATCTGCCTCGCCTGATGGATCTCTTCACGAGCACTCCGGGACTCGATCCGCGCCCTTTTGCATCATAGAGGCCTTGGCGAGCTCGGTCGATGGTCCGAGTCTTCTGCTCCCAAAATTTTGCATTTGCTGATGGCAATCATTCAGTCCTCTCTACTTCGGCCACCTGAGCTTCGTGTTGGCGGCGGGCATCTTGCTCGGTTCTCATTCGGCAACCGCCCTATCAGCGGCTGCCTATTCGCCTCCACCTCTTTTCTGGCCTGGGCAAGGGGCCTTGAGGGTCTCGACCTCGGCTGGGCCAGCTGTTATTATAATCACGGCGTTCCATGAGTTAATCTCTAAATACATATCACTTATGATATCAAAATAAACTTTAACATTATACGCATACTTGCGTCTATCGAACGCTTATTAATGCGATCGATTTCCTCATCGGCCACCTGAAGCTTCCGATTGAGTTTGGAACTTCTGCGGCCCGGGCGGTTGCCGCCAACACAGATGCCTGTTACAATACAGCACAACAGGGTTATTCCCGAATACTATATGGATCCGCGTCCGGTTTCTTTTAACCGAACAGAGCCTCAGGGGCTACTGTCTGTACACAGGTATATTCTTCTATATGAAAGTTTTTAGAATATTACGTCGCAACCTCAAAGCCTGTCAGTAGGTGTGTGAAGGCTTCGTTCAGTCCGCTCTAGCGACTGAACCTTCTCCACCACCGCACCCATCAGGGTGCGGGTGCTCCGCATGATGGAAGCACGCTGAAGTGCTTCCTCCAGAGCGTTGGGCGCCTCTGGATTGAGTGGAGGTCGCCGACGTGAGCTGATGCTCCTCCCCCCTCTTTCAAAGGGGGCTGCTTATCCAATCCCGAGCCGTGTGGTCCTCCGGAATGGAGTCCGGCTGGGGCCACCGAGTGTTGGGGTCCCCCCATCGGTTGTCATAGGGGTCGCCCCCCTAGGTCTTCGGCGACCGAGATATTAACTCGGGGCTTTCTCGACGGCATCGTTCGCCCTCCCTCTCGTAGAGGAGGTCCTGGGACGACACCTTGGTGTGCTCCATGGTGATAGGCGAGGGGGCTCGCGGCGGCGTGTCCATCTCTGCCATTTCGGGTGCAGATAGTTCCCCTCCGATAATAGGGTTTGGGGAAGCTCACGGGGGGAGGGCTGAAAGGCGAATAATAGAAATAACTTATACAACGAAAGCAATTGACCGAAGATAAATGAGTAAGTTTCTGAAACTTACGATTCGCCAGGGGCTTCACCCTGGGAAGTCTCTTGGGGACTGGTTCGGACTCTGAGTCCGAACTGTCCGGGAGGGTCACCTTTCCCTTCTTTGGGCGCCCCGCCCTCCATGTCTTCGAGGCCGCCCTCTTTCTTCTTCTCCCCTTATGAGGGGATTGCTTTCCACCTCTTCCCCCCCTTCTTCCTTGTCTTCTTCGTGGAAGAGAGGGCTCGGTCTCTCTGGACACTGGTCTGAAGGACTTGTTGTGGCGGGGGCCGCCCTTGGCCCCCTTGCCCTTTTTTCTTATGGACTTTTCTTCCGGCGCCTGATAGGGCACCGGGACCAGCATTCTCCGCTAGCTGGGGTGTGCCGGGGTTATCAGGCATGTGACGGACAATTGATCCACCGCTCTTGCCGTCCAGCCCTGTACGGAAGGCAGCAGGGTATCTACATTTAGCTGAAGTAATTGACCGGATAAGGTCTTCGGAAAAGTAATGCATACCGTGGAGCGGGTTCTCGATGTGTCGAGTCCGAGGTCCTCGGTCTTCTTCGGGCCACGTTGTCTGGGCCTTGAGAGCTGCTTCCATATGTCTTTCGTGGTTGCGCGAAGAAGCCTCAGGGTCTGTGGCCCTCGATTGAACTCCCACATGGGGAAGGCCCAGAGTTGGCAGGGAGAGTTGGCGGAAGAGCATCAACTGAATCACGTTTGGGAGATCGGTGTTGCACCTAACATGTTGGGAGATGCGCTTTTGTATGCATCTACACCTTCGGTGTGGACCCCCAATAAAGGCCCTTGGCTGTCCATGAGGGTGGTCTCGTGGGGGTCCGGATCTGAAGTCAGTGCGTGGCCGCCCAGTTGGCTCGCGGGGTTCGGTGAGTAGAACCACTCCTGTTGCCACACCTTACTATCTCCACAAATGCCCCTTTGGGCCAGCATTGGGGAAGCTTGCTTACATGGCCCGCCACAGTCCGCATGCTTGTCCGTCACACCACCTTCGGCTTCAGATTGAGACCTTGAGCCCACAGACGGGTGGGGGGGGATGCGGAGAAGAGCCTCACACACGACGATGAACGCCAATAGGGAGGAAGGAATTTGGGGCTAGATCATGGAATCTACCCGTAGTAGAACATGAGCCTTGAACGAAGGGGGGAGGGGACCCCAGCCCTCCGAGGAAATGGGGATGAACACGACCCTCTTCCCAACTCTGGAAGTAGGGATACCTGATCTTTGTCAGGGAGCTCTTATGCGCGATATCCACGGAACGATAACCCGCGTTCAGGAATCCTGGATGTCCTTTTTGGTGACGAGGAGCCTCCATTTGCCTTGGAAACGGACCCGGCCATTCTGGGAGGGTGGCAAAGTGGGAAGATACGAAGTTGGGGCGCTAGGACTTGGAGTTGGAAGACTGGAGCAGAGAAGGTGTGGGGGAAAAAGGAGGGATCTTTATCCTCTTATCGAACGGTGTTGAAAAATACCAAACGTCCCCTTTCAAGCCATAAAACTCGCCTGTTCCCGACGAGATCGTGCGTGAGTAAGGCGCGGTGGGGTACCAAAAACCACCATTGATTGAGAACCAGTAATGGACGGCATGATGTCAGTTTCGATGGGATTGGTCGATGAGGGGCTAGGCCTCGAAACGCGAAAACGGGAGCGTGAAAACGGTTCAAAATGTTAAGAGTCAAGTGTGACACTTCGCCGAAAAAGTTGTCAGTTAAAAGACATTGTTCCTATTTTGGACATCTTGCCTTTGTGGCTCAGGTTGTATTAGTTTGCAGAGTCAGAGATACAGTTCCTCTATGCAGGAAGTTGACTTAAAGTATTTCAGGAGAAGGAAAACCGCCTTGCAATGCCGAGATAATCCGCGTGCCGAAACACATCGTCATCGAACACTGGTTCAGGGCTACTAAGGGGCAGTCCTGGATTAGGGGTCCTCGGTGTTCGGCTCTCGATATGGGCCCAGGCTGATGAGCCATGAAGATAAAGCAAAGACTATCCCCCATTCCGGTGGGACTCATGTATGCGTGGACGCAAGTTTGGCGTCCGGATTGTAACTCTTTCCTTCTTGTAAAACCGACTCTATCAACCCTAGGCCCTCCGTGTGTGTATATAAAACGGGGGGTTTTAGTCTTGTAGAGGCTATCAGAATAATCATAGGCTAGACAGCTAGGGTTTAGCCATTATGATCTCGAGGTAGATCAAATCTTGTATCCCAATAGTCATCGATACAATCAAGCAGGACGTAGGGTTTTACCTCCATAAGAGGGCCCGAACCTGGGTAAAACTGTGTCCCCATCATCCCCCGTTACCATTGATCCAAGACTCACAGCTTGGCCCCCCTACCCGAGATCTGCCGGTTTTGACACCGGCAGGGGGGGAGGGGGGCTGACCGGATGGAGCCACCAGAGACAACAACATCGACTAGGTTAATGTGCATACCTTTCTAACCTATCGATTTGTGCCTCGTCTGCTTCCCCTAGCTCACACTACCCACCATGAACAAACAGGGGGGATGGTGCTTGGACCTTCGAATTCACTGTCGAATTCCTTCCTTCTAAGGCGCAGCTAGGTGATGGTAGCATGGGGACATAGAGAGAGAGATACAATGTGAAAGGGGAGATTGATTTTGCAGAGATTGATCCACAAGACCTACAGAACATGGAAGAGAAGGGCGTGAAGAATGTGGTGGAAAAAATTGGGAGGAGAGCATTTTTGGGTGCAGAGCAAGATATAGATTGTTACGGTTTGATAATTAGAAAGGAGGTATGTGAGAATTGGGATGGTGTGAAGAGATGGTTGATGAAAATCGATCGACACGATGGACTGGACGACCAAACATACTATGTTTCATGCAGAGCTCGTTGATCTGAAATCAGATTCTAAGGTTGGTTATGTGCCCTCAAGTTAGATCACAAATGGTAGATGATGATTGGGCTTCAGAGAGGCAGATAATGCCCATGTGTATGGTGAAAGTGACAGTATACCTGAGGGGGTTGATGCAAAGAGGGCTCTGATGTGTGTTGCAGGGTTGTTTTTGTTGATTAGAATTCAGTAGAATAAATGACCCAACTGATTTTGTCATTGCACCCAATGGATGACACTGAGATGGCCAAATTTTTGGCATTCAGTAGCTAATGAAGATAAGGAGGAGGAAGGATGGTCAAACTAGTATGCCTACTAATACTGATGCTAACAGAGATAGAACTGAAGATGTGGATGGACAATTGATGGAAGATGCTGCAGATGATGTAGATGAGCACATGATGATGAGTTGGTAAATGTGTATGACAAGGAAACCTGTATTTTGCAGTGGGGAAGTTTGTTCCAAACATTGGATGAGTTTAGGATCTTTTTTCAAGACTATTGCAGTCAAAACACGAGTTTGATGCCAAGCAGGGCCGGTCCTGAGATTTTGGGGGCCCGGGGCGAAACCAGAACTCGGGGCCCTTAGTATAAATAGTATAACAATAATAATGAATTAGTATATATGAAATATTACTAATAATCACTTAAATACGTCCAAAACAATATACATATGAAATAATTCTACATGTTTACCTTAAAAAATAAAATTCTTGATGCAAAGTACATTATATGATGAGGTCGAGTCAATCCCATCCAAAATTACTTCCGATGCATAATGTTGTCAAACCATTTAAAATCTTTGAATCATCCTTGATCTCAAATAGTTACCCGATACTTTTAACTCTGAAAACTTATTTTAAACACGAGATGCGATAAATACATAATTCCAGGAGTAAAATGAATAAATAAATTAAAGAAAGTATTGATATAATTGGAATTGCGAAGCGAATACTAATTACTAAAAAAAAGATTATAACCAATAGAGCATTGGGATAAAATTGACTCTCTGGTATACTCGAAATCACTATAGTAGACATTACACCATACTAGCAAAGTGGATTTCATAATTTTTAATTATGAAAAATGCAAAACTAGATGTTCATAAACACTAGCAGATTCTGCATGTGAACCTATTGAAATAACTATACTATCATGACCACTTACATTTTTCATCACACATATTGATGTCAACATTTCCATCTTGTTAGATTCAGAATTCCTATTCAATTTATTTATTTCCAAAACAACACCGCCAATTTACCATTTTGGTTCAACGATAGACACCATTATTCTCTTGATTCTTTTATCAAGAGAGCCTCTCTGGTTGATCATCCACACATTGTAATCATTTTTAAAGTGCTGAAATAAAATAAATAACAATGACATAATGGTTGATTGATGAGATCTATCACCATGTTATGTTAAGGATAAATTATAATACAGTACTAAACATATAGTTGAGTAAGTATTAACGGATTATGGAGTACCTTGGATGATCTGATCAGCTTGGTGTAGGGGTTCAACAATGACGGATGACGCGATGTGGAGTTGTTTGACTGGTCTTGCTCCAGGAATTAGGAAAGAATTAGATCGGCGAATCGCAATGAGTGTGTGCATGTCCAGCACCTGAAGGCAGAGATCAAAGCGGCGCTGCGTACTGAGTATTCTGATTGGCCTCTCGCGATCCGGGGCCCCGGGAATAGAAATCGGGGGGAGAAGGCGGACTGGCGACCGGAGGAAGAAGGAGCAGGGCGATGTGTTTTTATCGTGGAATGGATGGCGTAAATATGGCATGCTGATTTTGTTAGGAGCATAATTGCTACGTGATGGAATAGGAAGAATTGCTACGTTGTTTTGGAAAGATGAGAAGAGGGATAATCGCTAGTTCTATACGTTTCCTTTTCTGCGACAAGTTTGATATTTTTGCAGCGTCCACGCACTACATCCCTGGGCTGCAACTTGTAGGCGTAGTGTATACATACTGGGGAGGCGCCTTGAATTTGGGGGGTCCGGCGGGCCACCCCCTGCCCCCAGGGCCGGCCTGATGCAAGACTAAGTGTACTGATAGAAAAAAGTTTTATGCAAGATGCAGAGGTTTTGATAGAGTGTCAACCATGCAGTGGTACATATCCTGCTAGACCAACATGATGGAAGTACCATTAGGGTCAATCAAATCCCACAACAACATACTTTGTATTACAAGTTCACAGGAGTTATCAACCATGAACATCACAGCTTTGATTGCAGAAAAGATTCAACTCCTCTTTGAGCAAGAAACCCAAACACTACTGCAAAGAAATCTTAAAGTAGGACTTGGAAAGCAATCCCCATTAAAGTGAAGTATAACACGGTGTGGAAGGCAAAAACAAAGGTGTAATGAAACAATAATGGGGACCAGGCAATAATTTTAGGATGCTTTATAATTTCAAGGCAGAGGTGGAGAAGAGGTCACCTGTCGTGTTGTGGAGATGATACTGAGGTAACAGAGGATGAAGAGTCATTTTCTCTAAGTTTTTATGGCTTTAAAGCCTTGCATCATGGCTTCAAGGCAATGTGTCGTCCATATTTGACGCTAGACTCATCATTTTTGGACTGGCAACGTGGAATGGTCAATTGGCAGCTTGCAATGCTTTGGATAGCACAACTGGATGCCTTGTTGCTATTGGCTTGTTTAGTCAGTAGATAGAGGTCTGTGGACATGGTTCATGATGCGTTGGAAAAGATGCATAGGGCCAGTGTCACCTTTGCCAGTCCACACAGATGCATGCAAGGGCTAGAAACGCAGTGTCAAGAATGTTTTTCCCCATTGTGAGCAGAGGGAGTGCTTCAGCCATATGGTATGAATTTGGATCAAAAATTCAGAGGGGAAGAATTTGGGTCACATGTGGCCAGCAGCAAGATCTTGGTAAGATAATGACAGCATGCCCTGAGTTTGGTCCATGGGTGAAAACCTACCATTCTCTATTATGGTATAGGTCAGGATTAATATTGCCATCAAGTGTGATCATATCAACAACAACTTGGCAGAAAGTTTAACAACAAGGTTAAGCAGTTAAAATTTTTGCCTGTGCATGACATGGTTGACCAAATTGGATCATGATCATGCGCTTGTGGGAATTGAGAGAAGGATTTGGTGATTGTCTACAAGGGGATAAGCTTCCTGCAGTGGTACAACAGGTGGTCACAGGCAGCAGAAATCTTACACATTTTCTGTTGAAAAATCTTCTGTGTGGGTGCTGAAGTTTAGGAAACCAAAACTGGTAGAAGCCATGTTGTTAACACTGAAATGCATGATTGCACTTGTTTGCAGAGGGCAACACTGGGAAACCAGTGATCATGCCATGACTTTTCTTGGCCTCCTGACCGAAGACAAACATGCACCATATTTGCACGAATATACTCAGTATCAAGATCAAGGCTACATATGCATCTCCAATTCCATCATTTACAGATCAGTGTCAGTGGCCTGAAGTGAAATTGAAATTTTCCATTTGTCCTCCCCTAACAAAAAGAAGCTGGCAGGCCTAAAGAGAGTAGATTCAAGGCATTGCACTAGTAAGAAAACAGGGCTTTGGTCCAGGCCAGCCCAGCCCCTTAGTCCCCGGTTCAGTCAGGACCGGGACACATGGGGGCATAGTCCGGTTCGTGCGCCCAGGGGGCCGCCGACCGGGGCTCGTGGGGCCATTGGTCCCGGTTTTGTCTGACCCTTGGTCCCGGTTCCAGACACGAACCGGGACCAATGGGCCTGCTTCCTGGCCCGCATCCATTGGTTCCCGATGTGGCTGGAACCGGTACCAAAGGGTGGCCTTTAGTCCCGGTTCCAACCACGAACCGGGACCATGTTGTGCCTATATATATACCCCTTGCCCTGCGAGCAGGGCACTCCAACTGCTCATGTTTTGTTCTCGGCCGGCGGGGAGGGGTTGGGTGGTGCTCTAGCTCACCTCCTATGCACAGTGAGGTGTTCGATGAAAGGCCCGAGCCACATACTTAGCTTCTCCTCTCCAACTCAACCTTCAAGCTCCATTTTCCTCAAGATTTGTCTAAGTTTAGCGGTCCCATCACGTCCCGTCCCCGTCTTCACAGCGTCGATCGCCCGCGCGATCTCATCGCCGCAAACGTGGTGAGCCTCTTGTTCTTATCTTCTTTCCTAACAAAGAAAAAATTCTTACTTGTATGATTTAGGTAGATACTTGTCTAATTTTCTTACTTTTATTATTGATTGTTATTATATAGTGCGATGTTTGGTATCCGCCTCGTCTGTCTATGATTCGGATGTGGTATATATATTTTTAACTATTTGGTTCATGATTGTTTATGGACAATTATGCCGACCAACGTGACATAGATTTTTTATCTAGGAGGTAGTGAACCGAAATCCAACTGACCCCATTGTCGAGAGGTTAATGTTAGTTGAAGAAGAAAACAATTACTGAAGGAAAAATTGAAAAAAATTGAGGAGGAGAAGATGAATTGGAGTGTGCATGTTGCGGATGTCGTCAATATCACAAGATCAAGTGGATGCAATGCGACTTCAAGATTAGAAAGTTAGAAAATATGTCATCATACCAGGCTGGTATCATTATGCGTTGGATCATTGTTACCTTGGTTGCGATTATGATCGCATTGTGTGTTGCATTGAAATGTTTTACATAATTTTCAATTGATGTTTTAATTAGATGCTCTGGAGAGCTATATGTTGTTCAATTAGAACTATGATGTACTTTGGTTATGTGATGGATGAACTTCTATTAATTTGGTACTTATCTACTTCATGATGTTTTGTAATGTTTTTTACACACTTAATTATATTAATGGCAGCAGCATTGAAACGGCATGGATGTACGGTGACGACGCACCTCCGAGTACATTAATGCGTGCATAATTTTCTCGAAGGGCTGAGGCAAACAAGCAGAATGGTTTTATGTGTTGTCCACCCTATATGTGGGAATACGAGTCTATACTCTGACAGGAAAATCCTTCACACCCACCCTTGAGAAGGGTTTCATGCCACACTATAATGTTTGGACCAGGCACGAGAGAAATAGGGGGTTATGATGGAAGACAGCGAAGAAGAAGGGACGATGACAACTATGTGCCCCGAATACGATTGCTGCAACGGGGTAAGCTGAAGATCAAGAGGAACCAGACGAGTGGCGATGTATATCTCCGCCGGGTCATGTTGATGCAAGGAGACAGTGCGAAAGTGAAAGGAGAGCTGAAATTGATCGATGTTAGAGGATCCCCAAAAAAGGGTTGTACCCCAATGCGAAGATGGCAAACAAACTCGGTAACGTTACTGAAATTGCTGCATGGGAGGCAGAGAATGCTGTGCCTGACAAGGATTTGAGAAGCTACTGAAAAAATTGAAGAAGACAGCTTCCAAAGGATAAGGAATTGCCCGACAGTACGTACGCAGCAAAGAAGGCCGTTATGCCCTCTAGATGGAGGTGCAAAAGATACAGCATGCCAAAGGACTGCATCCTGTACGCGGTGCGTACGAGGATTTGAAACGCATGCCCGGTAGTGCGGTGCATTGCGGGTGGATAAGATCAACGAGATGACCCTGGTGATGTTGCGGTGAGCCCCCCAGGAGAGGGTTCCTGCCAAGGTGATGTGGTATGCCCTATAATACCACGTTGAAACGTTCAGAAACAAAGAGCATGCCAAGTTGATGTTGAGGCACAGAGAGGCCGTAAGAAAGATGGGAAGTTGAGAGCACCCCTGAAGCGGTCGCAGTGGAGAAAAATCGAAGAGAAACAGTACCGGGCTGAGTTTGCAGGTGACCAAGGAACGTATGTTTGTTTAAGCGCGGATGGCATTATCCTTTCGGGGAGCAGAGCAGCAATCACAGCACCTGGCCCGTGACTCTATGTATCTATAACCTTCCTCCTGGCTGTGCATGAATCGGAAGTTCATTATGATGCCAGAGTACTCATCCAAGGCCCTAAGCAACCCGCAACGCATTGATGTTATCAAGGCCATTAGTTGAAGAACTTTTTACAAGCCGTGGAATGGAAACGACGTGTTACGTGTGTGGGATGAGCACAGACAGGAGGAATTTGACCTGCATGCGTTGCTGTTTGTAACCATCAATGATTGGCCTGCTTCTCAGTAACCTTTCAGGACAGACAAACAAGGGATACACACATGCACGCAACTGTTTAGTGACACCCAAAGTATATACCTGGACAAATGCGGAAGAATGTGTAACTGGGGCATCGTCGATTTCTTCCGACCAACATCAATGTCGAAGAAAGAAAGGCAAGCATTTCAAAGGCGAGCAGATCACACCGGAAGAAGCCCGCCATGCGTACCGGTGATCACGTACTTGCTATGGTCAATGATTTTACACGTAATCTTTGGAAAGGGTCCCGGCGGACTATCTGTTCCGAATGACGCTGAGGGACGCGCTCCCATGTGGAGAAGAAATCTATATTTGGGGACCTACCCTACTGGAGAGACCTAGGGTCCGCTTTCAATCGACGTGATGCACGTGACAAGAACCTTTGCGTGAACCTGCTAGGTTCTGGGCTGCAGTGTAGGAAAAACAAAGATTACACGGAGGCACGGGAGGACCTGCAACGTGGCACGAAAAAGAGGCATGCTCCAAAGCAGTATGAAGGTCCTGCCAGCACGCTCTTACCAAAGAAGAGAAGGAAATCTTCTTTGAATGCCTGCTCAGTATGAAGGTCCCGTCTGGCTTCTCGTCGAATATAAAGGGAATAATAAATATGGCAGAGAAAAAGTTCCAGAACCTAAAGTTCATGACTGCCACGTGATTATGAAGCAACTGCTTTCTTGCATTGAGGGGGATTTCTTACGGAAAACGTTCGATTAGCCATTGTGCAAGCTATGTGCATTCCTCAATCAATCTCTCAGAGGGTGACGATCCAGAAATCATACCAAGGCTAAGAGTGATGTGGCGCAATGTCTGTCAGTTTCGAGCTGGTGTTCCCACCATCCTTCTTAATATCATGACTCACGTCCGTTCATCTATCGACGAGATTGCGTTCTGTCCCCGTATTTCTACCACAATATTTCCCCTTTGAAAGGGTTCAGGAGTCCTAAAGAATAGGTCGGAAACCGCGCTAGCCAGAAGGAACCATCTCCATGGGCCATCAAACAGAGGATGTCATTGGGTTTTGTGTTGACTTCATTCCTGACCTTAAGAGATTGGTCTCCATAATCGCGGTATGAGGAGGGAGTACTGACTGGAAAAAGGCCGCTAGGAGGCGACTCAATAATAATGACAGGGACGGGCATTCTTGCGTCGCAAGCACACTACACCAGTTCTACAGAACTCTACCTTGGTGACCCCGTATGTCGATGAACCAAGAACATTCTGCGCTCCACAAACACCCGGAGCAGTTGTGACTACTGGATTACATGTGAACCATCAGGACTTTCGCAATTGGTTGGAAAGACGTCTCAGAGGTGACAACACTGTTTCTGATGAGCTTGTACTCATTGTCAGGGGACCATCTTCGATTGTATTGACTTACAAAGGATACGAGATAAATGGGAATACATTTTACACGATTCGCCCAAGATTCAAAAGAGCACCAACCAAATAGCGGTGTTCGCTTTGATGCAGCAACCAAGAGGGGGAAAGGACCCGTATTATGGTTACATAGTGGACATATGGGAACTTGACTACGGGCATGATTTAAGTCCTTTGTTTTAAGTGCAAAGGGTCAATCTGTAAGGAGCGGGGTACAGGTAGAGCCACATTACGGAATGACAAACAGTCGATCTGCAATCTTGGGTACACAGACGAACCATCGTCCTAGCCAATGATGTGGCAAGGTTTCTATGTGAAGGACATGTCTACCAAACCGAGAAAAAGAAAATATAAGGAAGCGAATACATCTATACGATGAGCCAAAGCGCCACATAGATTCTTTTAGGGAAAAGAGACATCGTGGGGAGTGGAGGGTGTAAGACAGACATGTCTCAAGATTATGAAAGTTTCATGAAATTCCTCCTTTCAAAGTCAAGCTGACCCAAGCACCCTGCTAAGGTTAAGCGATGAAAAATCATGGTTACGGCGGCAATAGAAAAGGACACAAGCGAAGAAAAAGTGAAGACAGATGAGTTAGAAAGGGTTGAAAATTGATGATGGCTTTGAATGGTTCATTTGAGAACACACAAAAGTCTAGAGTTCAAATAAGTTCAAAAAATGAAATCCCTTTGTAACAATCAGTTTTCGTCTCCGAAACCCTGATACTTCGAAAGAGATTGTCAGTTTGTACACGAAGTGCATCCAGTTTTTGCCGTAACCCTCTAACTTTAGCACATGCTATGTGGTGATGAATGTGATTCATGCCAATTTTCAAACCTCTTCAGAGTTCATTTGAAGTGCTTTTCAATTTCAGGGTCTTTATCTCAAAAAAATTAGTAAATGCATGAACAATAACAGATGAAGTCAGAAGTGTTGAAAATTGATGATGTGGTTTTGAATGGTTCATTTTGAGCACACAAAAAGCTTGGAGTTCAACTAAGTTCAAAAATGAAATCCCTTTGTAACAGATGAATTTCGTCGAAAACCCTGACTACTTGAAAGAGATTGTCCATTTTGTACACGAGTGATCCAGTTTTTGCCGTAAACCCTCTCAACTTTTTAGCACATGGTATGGGGTGAAATGATGATATCATTGACAATTTTCAACCTCTTCAGGTTCATTTGAAGTGCCTTTCAATTTCAGGGTCATTTAGCTCAAAAAAATCAGTAAATGCATGAAAATAACAGAGAAGTCAGAAAGGGTTGAAAATTTGATGTGGCTTTGAATGGTTCATTTTGAGCACACAAAAAGTCAGGAGTTCAAATAAGTTAAAAAAATGTAAATCCCTTTGTAAACAGATGAGTTTTCGTCCAAAACCCGATACTTCGAAAGAAAGAGATTGTCATTTTGTACACGAAGTGCATCCAGTTTTGCCGTAAAACTCTCAACTTTTTAGCAATGCTATGTGGTGTGAAATGATGATATCATGCCAATTTTCAACCTCTTCAGAGTTCATTTGAAGGCTTTCAATTTCATGGTCCTTTAGCTCAAAAAATCAGTAAATGCAAGAAAAATAACAGATGAAGTCCAGAAAGGTTGAAATTGATGATGTCTTTGAATGGTTCATTTTGAGCACACAAAAGTCTGGAGTTAAAATAAGTTCAAAAAAATGAATCCCTTTGTAACAAGATGAGTTTTTCGTCGAACCCTGATTACTTAGAAAGAGATTGTCCATTTTGTACACGAAGTGCATCCAGATGTGCCCAAACCCTCTCTAACATTTTGAGCACATTTAGGGTGAATGAAGATATCATGCCAATTTTCAACCTCTTCAGAGTTCATATTTGAAGGCTTTAATTTCAGGTACTTTAGCTCAAAAAAATCAGTAAATGCATGAACAATAACAGATGAAGTCAGAGAAGGGTTGAAAATTGATGATTGGCTTTGAATGGTTCATTTTGAGCACACAAAAAGTCTGGAGTTCAAATAAGTTCAAAAAAATGAAATCCCTTTGTAATAGATGAGTTTTTCGTCGAAGCCCTAATACTTCGAAAGAGATTGTCCATTTTGCACACGAAGTGCATCCCAGTTTTTGCCGTAATCCTCTCAACTTTTTAGCACATGCTATGTGGGTGAAATGATGTGATTATCATGCCAATTTTCAACCTCTTCAGAGTTCATTTGAAGGTGCTTTCATTTAGGGTCATTTAGCTCAAAAAAATCAGTAAATGCATGAAAAATAACAGATGAAGTCGAAAGGGTTGAAAATTGATGATGTGGCTTTGAATGGTTCATTTTGAGCACACAAAAAGTTGGAGTTCAAATAAGTTCAAAAAATGAAATCCCTTTGTAATAGATGAGTTTGTCCGAAACCTGATACTTCGAAAGAGATTGTCCATTTTGTACACCCAGTGAGTCCAGTTTTTTGCCGTGAACCCTCTCAATTTTTAGCACCTGTATGTGGGTGAAATGATGATATCATGCCAATTTTCAACCTCTTCAGGTTCATTGAAGTGCTTTTCAATTCAGGGTCATTTAGCTCAAAAAATGAGTAAATGCATGAAAAATACCAGTGAAGTCAAAAAAGGGTTGAAAATTGATGATGTGGCTTGAATGGTTCATTTTGAGCACACAAAAAGTCTGGAGTTCAAATAAGTTCAAAAAAATTAAATCCTTTGAAACAGATGAGTTTTCGTTCAAAAATCCTGATACTTCGAAAGAGATTATCCATTTGTACACGAAGTGCATCCAGTTTTGCCGTAACCTCTTCAACTTTTTAGCACATGCTATGTGGGTGAATGATGATATGATGCAATTTTCAACCTCTTCAGAGTTCATTGAAGTGCTTTCAATTTCAGGGTCATTTAGCTACAAAAATCAGTAAATACATGAAAATAAACAGATGAAGTAGAAAGGGTTGAAAATGTGATGTGTGGCTTGAATGGTTCATTTTGAGCAACCAAAAAGTCTGGAGTTCAATAAGTTCAAAAAATGAAATCCCTTGTAAAGATGAGTTTATATCCGAAACCTGAACTTCGAAGAGATTGTCCATTTGTACACGAAGTGCATAGTTTTTGCCGGAACCCTCTCAAACTTTAGCACATGCTATGTGGGTGAAATGATGATATCATGCCAATTTTCAACCTCTTCAGAGTTCATTGAAGTGCTTTTCAATTTCAGGGTCATTTAACTCAAAAAATCAGTAAATGCATGAAAAATAAAGAATGAAGTCAGAAAGGGTTGAAAATTGATGATGTGGCTTTGAATGGTTCATTTTGAGCACACAAAAAGTCTGGAGTTCAAATAAGTTCAAAAAATGAAATCCCTTTGTAACAGATGAGTTTCGTTTCAAAATCCTGATACTTCGAAAGAGATATCATTTTGTACACGAAGTGCATCCAGTTTTGCCGTAACCCTCTCAACTTTTTAGCACATTGCTATGTGGGTGAAATGTGATATGATGCCAATTTTCAACCTCTTCAGGTTCATTGAAGTGCTTTTCAATTTCAGGGTCATTTAGCTCAAAAAATCAGTAAATACATGAAAATAACAGATGAAGTCCGAAAGGGTTGAAAATTGATGATGTGGCTTTGAATGGTTCATTTGAGCACACAAAAAGTCTGGAGTTCAAAAAGTTCAAAAAATGAAATCCTTTGTAAAAGATGAGTTTATATCCGAAACCTGATACTTCGAAAGAGATGTCCATTTTGTACACGAAGTGAATCCAGTTTTTGCCGTAACCTCTCAACTTTTAGCACAGTGATGTGGGTGATGAAATGATGATATCATGCCAATTTCAACCTCTTCAGAGGTCATTTGAAGTGCTTTTCAATTTCAGGGTCATTTAGCTCAAAAAAAATCCGTAAATGCAGAGAAATACAGATGAAGTCAGAAAAGGGTTGAAAAATGATGATGTGGTTTGAATGGTTCAATTTGAGCACACAAAAGTCTGGAGTTCAATTAAGTTCAAAAAATGAAATCCCTTTGTAACAGATGAGTTTTCATCCGAAACCCTGTATCTTCGAAAGAGATTGTCCATTTTGTAACACGAAGTGCATCCGTTTTTGCGTAACCCTCTCAACTTTTAGCACATGCTATGTGGGTGAAATGATGATATCATGCCAATTTTCAACCCTTCAGAGTTCATTGAAGTGCTTTTCAATTTCAGGGTCATTTAGCTCAAAAAAATGAGTAAATGCATGAAAAAATACCAGATGAAGTCAGAAAGGTTGAAAAATTGATGATGTGGCTTTGAATGGTTCATTTTGAGCACACAAAAGTCTGGAGTTCAAATAAGTTCAAAAAATGAAATCCCTTTGTAAAGATGAGTTTTCCGTTTAAATCCTGATACTTCGAAAGAGATATGCCATTTTGTACACGAGTGCATCCAATTTTGCCGTAACCCTCTCAACTTTTAGCAAACATGCTATGTGGGTGAAATGAATGATCATGATGCCAATTTTCAACCTCTTCAGAGTTCATTTGAAGTGCTTTTCAATTCAGGGTCATTTAGCTCAAAAATCAGTAAATACATGGAAATAAAGATGAAGTCGAAAGGGTTGAAAATTGATATGTGGCTTGAATGGTTCATTTTGAGACACAAAAGTTGGAGTTCAAATTAAGTTCAAAAAATGAAATCCTTCTTTGTAACGATGAGTTTGTATCCGAAACCGTACTTCGAAAGAGATTGTCCTTTGTAACACGAAGTGCATCCAGTTTTTGCCGTAACCCTCTCACTTTTTAGCACATGCTATGTGGGTGAAATGTGATTCATGCCATTTTCAACCTCTTCAGAGTTCATTTGAAGTGCTTTTCAATTTCATCGGGTCATTTTAACTCAAAAAAATCAGTAAATGCATGAAAAATACACAAATGAAGCAGACAAGGGTGAAAATTGATGATGTGGCTTTGAATGGTTCATTTTGATCAACACAAAAAGTCTTGGGTTTCAAGATAGTTAAAAAAAATGAAATCCTTTGTAACGATGAGTTTTTCGTTTCAAAACTCCTGATACTTTCGAAATAGATTATCCATTTTTGTACACGAAGTGCATTCCAGTTTTTGCCGTAACCCTCTCACTTTTTTAGCACATGTGATTTGGGTGATGAATTGATGATATGATGCCAATTTTTCAACTCTTCAGAAGTTCATTTGAAGTGCTTTTCAATTTCAGGGTCACTTTAGCTCAAA